>MU832812.1:0-66140 GCA_029204225.1 Diphasiastrum complanatum
AAAATATCAAACAGAATTCGCTTAGACCAATTTCACTATGCAACGATTCATTTATCACCTTTGCAAATTCCAGTTCAGAGTCAGACCTTCCAGAAATAGAAAAAAACAATTGTTTTCATAAGATCCTCACTGACAAAATTCATAGATAATTCGCTGAGCATCAAAATTAAATGCACAATTTCATTATCACATCCGCGAATTCTGATAATTTTTATTTTTGTACTATCAGAGAATTCACTCCATTTTGGTACAAAAAAATATCTAGCAGGAACTCGCAGGACCATTAGAATTCTATATCAGAATTCGCGAACCTCATTGGGAAATGTGGGCATTGAAAAAGAGTATCGGGTGAAATTGAGAATTCCTGTCCAAAAAGTCTATATATAGGCCTCAACCATGCCTCCCACGAGTTCATTAGAGATTTCTACTAGAGAGAGACTCTATTGAAAATTTTCAGCATTTTCAGAACTCTCTAAAAATTTCACGATATTTTTCCGCACACTCTCTAATTGCTATCATGGCCTCCAGAGATACCTCGCTCTCATTCCATCGCCGTAAGACCCCATGATCTTATACGAACGATATATTCTTGATCCGCTTCAAGAATGATTTTGCAGCTCTCAAATTGGCCAAGGATATTCTCACCAGCCTTGGTTTTGATCTCACATATTTCACTGATTAGTAGACTGAAAGTTTGGTACAAGCAGCCTACTCCACCTATTTCGAGGAATTCAACTCTTTCCGGTGTAACCTCGAAGGATGGCAACTACGTCATCATCAACCTCTCCCCCGAATGTCTACAGGAGTATTGGCTTCTCTAATACTAAAAAGAAGATTCATGGCAAAGGCACTAGCTATGATCCAAAATATTCAAGAAGTTCCTGACGGAGGATGGTAAGACCATTCAACAGACAAACGATGACATTGCCATCAAGCTCATCAAGGATCCTAAACTTCGAGCAGCCCCAAAAATTCTTAATACCTTCACTAATTGTCAGTAATAAGCTCATAGCTTTTACAGAGTGGAGTTAGCTTCTTGAGCACGCGGTTTCGTTCCGCTATTTGTCTTGTGCTCACAACATCAAACTGATGTGTATTCCTATACATTAATCTGAATCAATTATTGTCTTTTGCGTTTAGAGTTCTTGTCAGTATTGTATGCATTGCTACTACATCTTCATGTCTGACATTCTTACTGCCTTTGTCTGATTGTCTGCTCTTCTACTTCCGCAAACAACCGCACAATCAAGGCTCTAGTTTAATCTTTTGTTCGTCTACTTAGTTATCAGTAGTGCACTCACCAAGGGAATTGATTGAAATGATGTGGGTGTGTCATCAAAATATAGGCTTCTTCTTCTTTGTTTTGTTGTGGCACCTTGTAGTGTTTTATTGTGTAGAATATCTCAACAAATCTCTAGGGAGATAATGGTCGCCAATTGTACAATTTATAGTGTATTTTGTCACTCTTGAGTATCTTGCACCTCATACTTTTATGGAGTGATTTGCTCAATGTTGTGTGCATAAGATTGATAAGTGTGGGAAGGGGTCCAACAAGTAGAGGTGTGGCAACCCCATTTTTTCTACATTTATACAAAAAGTTAGGT
This sequence comes from Diphasiastrum complanatum, assembly GCA_029204225.1. Taxonomy (NCBI): domain Eukaryota; kingdom Viridiplantae; phylum Streptophyta; class Lycopodiopsida; order Lycopodiales; family Lycopodiaceae; genus Diphasiastrum; species Diphasiastrum complanatum. The sequence goes on from MU832812.1 coordinate 1,605, forward strand.
AGATTTTTAAATGACAACTCTCAATTATTTATCTTTTCACACTCTTTCTAGCTCAATGAATTTGGTGAATTTGAACGAATTTCATAGCATGCAAGACCTTGAATGAGATGTTGGATGAATTAATTTTCAAACCACACCTCACCAAAAACTTCAAATGATGTATTATTGTGATCTCCGCATCTCAGTTAAAAGAAACTGGCCCAAACTAGAATCCCAAAACTATCTAATATACTTAAACATATGAAACACTTGATTTTCAAAGAGATGTGGTTCTTGCATCAAAACTCATTTAGCCTCTAGTTTATATTCAAATACTAAAGAAACAAGATATAAATTCTTGAGCGTTAGTTTTCTTTTCAAGGTGAAAAGTTTACACGATGTGATGACCGTAAGATCGTCGTATCTATTTCTATTAGTTTGATGACAATAATATCATAGCTATTTCTATTAGTTTAATGTTTTGAAGGTAGCCCAACCATTGATAGTTTAATGATGATTGTTGCATCTCTAGATCTAAAATTTCCCCCCTCTTTGCCAAGTATGCAATTCAATGAAAGTAGAGTAAGAATTCATCATATTGTAATTGTATATCTCCCTTAAGAAATTCAAAATATGATGATGAGTCGATAGCAAAATTTCTCTAAGCATTAGAAGCTTGTTGTCATAAGGAGGAACCTTGTGAGAAGTCTCCTTCATTTGCTTACTAAAAACATTGATGCTTTCAATTGTATACTTCTACATAAATATGTTGTCTCTTCAACGTCACCATCTTTTGTGTCATTATATTGCAATGCCTTCTTGTGTTGCATCTTTGCCATGGTTCCTCCCTCTCCTCAGGTGCTTGTTAACTCTATCAACCTCACCACCACTCTAGTTTGCCATTTCCACCCATCTCCCATTACAAGATTTAAACATTCTAAGTTGTTGGTAGAACTCTAATAATTAGTAGCAACACAATGGATGGGGTTTGCCCATGAAGTTGTTGGTGGTGATGAATGCTGCCTACCCATGAAGAGTGTTGCTACCTACCCTTTGAGTCTCTGAATACTATTCCCAAGCATAACAGTCTCAAGGTATCCATTAAGCAGAGCAAATTCTTGCTTTCTTGCTAGGGCTAAGAGCGCTTTTCCATGGCAACCCCCTCACCCGGATTGTATGACGTCAAGCAACAGCAACAACATGGGTTGCAGATTTCTTAGAGATTAGGAGCTAGAGAGAATGGGTCACCCTTTGTTCTCTCCAATGGAAGAGGGTGATGTCAATTGAAGTAGAGAACGGGTCAAGGGGTGGACATGGAAAGAACCCCTAAGGAGCAGGGTGTGTTGTGCCCGAGAATGTGGATAAATCATACACTCTGGGTCGAGTTGCAAAAAAAAAGAAAAAAAAGAATTCAAACAAAGAGCCGTAGGCAAGAGAGAATCTAATAAATGAATAAAGGAAGATGTCCCACCGAAGCAAATCCCGAGCCAAGGTTTGAACTTGGCCTGGTGGACCAACCCTCCCCGCCCTTTTTAAATAAATGGGGACCACCCGGACCAGCCAGTCGCCTCAACGGAAACAAAGCACCAACACCTCCACGTGGCGGTTGCTCCCATGTGGCCACCGGCGCTAGCCCGCTCCCTCACCTGCATTCAATTCTAACCAACACACAGCAAATAACAAAGAAAAGAAAAGAAGAAAAAAGACAGAGAAACGGGAAGATCCAGAAACAGCAGCGATGGCGATGGACAGTTAAAGGGAGGGTGGGGGCCATCTCTCGTCTATTTCTTCTTCTTATGTTTCTTCTGATTCTTCGCTTTGCTTTGAAGCCCAGTTTCCTGCCCATAGTTCTCATCCTTGCCAGCAATCATCGCCCCCTATTGTTGCTTCAGTTGCTCACCTAATGAGCTAATTATCGCAGCCTGCTGTGGCTGTTGCTGCTTTCTCGGATTTGCTTGTTTTGGTGTGATCATAGGTTGTGCTGTGCTGTGCTGCTTATGCTAGCAGGCAACGGGATCTTTTGTTGCTGTACTTGTTCTTATGGTGCTTGGTGCCCATCACAGGTCGGGGATTCTTACAGTGTAGCTCAGGACATGCCTGATGTGCAAATATCAGTGACAGTGCTGTCCTCTGTTTTGGCCAGTAAAGTGCTGTGATTGTATTGTCTCTGTTACTGGAAGCCAATCTCATTCCCGCCAATGAGCTCGCCTCGCTACTGGTTTCAGAGATTCCTTAGTACTTGCTAGTGGTTAGTCTGTAACAACGCGTTGCAGTTTTTTTTTCCTCTGGCAACGTTTTTGTTACTCCCTAGTTGACTGCATCAACAGCAATACAGATAGGAAGGTTCTGAAATACCAGAAGATAGGTACTTCTGAAATGAGAAATTCAAAGCTCTGCTTCTGGAGTATCCGATTGCCAATAGCATAGATCCGCATTTAAGGATTGAGCGTGAATTTGAGGCCTCAAGGGTCTCTGCCTTAGTACCACCTGGCTTCACAGATGACTCACCATTAGAAAGCTTGTTTGGCGAAGCATTCAGATCTACGACTTGAATAAACCACTATAGCTGCAGAGTATTCCTCAATCAAAGTTAAAGCTAAGCAAATGGAAATGTGGCACAACATTAGATGACACAGAGACACAAACAAATGGATTCTGCCTAGATTATGACAAACACAAGATCAATAGCAGTGGAATTCGGACAGAATTAAAATATTATGCTAAGACAATGCCTATGAATGGCCAGTGAGTGTCATTGAGTCCGGTGAACTGTGTAAATGGCACCAGAGGACAGTGCCTCGAGCACACGTTCAAGCCTTTATCACTTGAACGTCAACAGCAGTTATGGATCAGAGCTCGAGACTCAAAGCAATGGTGTCGCATGCCCTGAAAAGAAACGGCGATCTGAGCAAAATGGGAATGGTGCGGAAGCTTATCAGAAGATTGGGACACGATTAAGTGATACTCACTTGGCAACCAGAAAAGCAGAAGAAGCAGGTTTGTAATTTCTTATAGTAACAGACTGTGCTTAGTTTACACTTAGTTTTTTCACACATTTCATCATTTTGAGTGCCCATCAGCTAAAGTTGTAATATCCATACATGTTGTTTTAAGTTTGCATTATCCTCGAATTTTTCTGGTCAGCAGGATGGTGAAATGTGGATATGGAGCTTTTACCTAAATGTAATTTTCCTTCTAACAGATTAGCTTGTGTCCTACCATCATAGCTTCAAAGCTTCTGGTGGAATTCGCAGTTTGTGTCATTTTCATCCCTTGTTGCAATTTCTGTATTTGCAACAAGGGATGAAGTGCCTAGAGAAGAGTGTTGTAACTGAATTTGCTCCATATCAAGTCGAGTCGAACCATAATTTTGTATATTTAAAGTCTGAACAGTTTGAAAACAAATTGATCAGTAAAATTCCTGAAAAATAATCCAAAATTTTGATTTTTTTTGGATAAAAGGCTAAACAAAGCAATAAAATTGATCAGAAAATGAAGAAAAGTAGTTCTCGCAGCAGGCTTATTATAAAAAGCATAAAGAACGTCTGGAGCAAAATTTTCCGAAATGAGCTTTAGGAAAACCAAATGGAAGTTGAGTTTCTCATTACTATTCCTCCAGGCTCTCTCCATGCCAAGAGTAATGAGACTGAATGTGGTGTCAAGAAGATTTTAAGCCTCCTCCATGGGCACTGCATACCTAGTTGGCAAGCTTTGCACAGCGGGATTGAGTTCTTACTTTCTCTCAATCTTGCTTTGCCTTTCACCAATGTGGCAGAAGCCACATTTTCTCATGTGGCAGTCTAGTTTCTTGGATACCACACAGGATCATGTTTTGGTATCCTCCTTATGTTGTGCTGACCTACACTTGTTATATATCTTATTGTATGAATTTTAGAGACGGCTAGTAGTTAGAGACTTAAAGTCAGCCCTTGTTTGATCTCCAGTTTGGATGTCTACCCTAAAACAATGTTAGAAATAAAGATTGCTTTGAGACAAAAACAGACATGGCTAGTTGCTGGCTAGGACACCACTCATATAAAGTTGCTGAGTTTGAATAGCAAGAAAAATTGTTAACCTCTGTTTGCAGATGTAAACTGCCTCTTCCAGAGTATTCCTTGCAATTTTAAACTTTCTCAATGTATTAGATCACTCTAAGAATAGCTATAGCTTCAATAAGTAATAAGATTTGTTTTTGGCAAGTAAAATTGTTAACCTATTTTTTTCCTCAATTTCATGAAACTAGTTAAGAACTTCCTTTGGAGTCTTTGAATTTCGGCCCATATGGTGCATTTAATTCTTGCTCCCAAAATTGCAAATGTAAAACTAGTGTTCTCGAGCTTTTTTGCTTATCGTCATAAATCTAGCTGTTAGCATGTTGCTCCCATGACATAGAAAGCTTTGTGCCCTCGAATAGGGCTCCTGTCCTAGCATGACGATCAAAAGAGATTCTCACTTCCAAACCCATGTTGTCCTTAGCAACCCTATTTCAGCCCATCAAATTGTATATCAGAATATTGCCCTTTTTGTCCTATTCAAGCTACTCGAGAGACTTGAAGATTAACAAACAGCTTTTTTTCATTGTTCTGGGAAAAGGAATCACATCATTCACAAATAGCAAAAGCTTGATTGCAAAATTAATAACATTGTCACCTCTTCCTGCTTTTATAAAGATTTTTCTTCAGCCTGTCTATGCAAATTCTAGAAAGTATGGGGGAGAGCAGCTGACCTTGTTCATTCCAATATTGCCATGGATTCCAGTCATAAATTGTTAATTAATAATAGGTGTGGACTTAATCTACCAATATATCGTATGATAGTCTAACTGTGTGTCAACTCTTTTTAGAACCCCAATTTTTCCCATCCATATCCATTGCAACAAGTTCTTCATGATGTTTGTATCAAGTGGTCATTGAAAGTCTACAAAACACTGCTGATATTTTTAGCTCTTCTTAGTGAAAGCCAGCTCTCGTCCAAGCCATGTTCTTTTCCATACAACCATCCATAAATTTCCACTATTTCCCCCATGACTTTGCTAAAGTGTGTGGTCTGTCCTTATGGTATAATAGTTGGCAGTCATTTTTGTCTCCATTCTTGAATGAGAGTGTTATGCTTTGTAATGAAAGCTTCTGTCAATAATATCTTGCATATACCCATTCGAGATCTGTTCATATTTTTAACTCAAGGAAGCTTCTCTGTTTGAGCAGCAAGCAGAAGATTTCAAGCATCATTGTGGCTACAAGAAATGGTTGGACCTTTTCACCTATCTGTGGAACCTACTGAAGAGGAGTTCAGACTTTGCTTACGGAATGGATTGTGGCTCTGTAAGGTCATCAACATAGTTCATCCAGGCGCTGTGTCGAAGGTTTGTTCTTACCTGCAGATTGTTAATGTGGTGAAGCCCTTGATAAGTTGTCTGTTAAGTGCAAAAGTTTTGTAAAATCTTTGCAGGTTGTGGAGTATTCAGTCCCATCCAGTCCTTCGGAAGGGGCCCTTTCTGCATATCAGCATTTTGAGAATGTCAGGAATTTTCTGGTAGCCGTTAACAACCTAAAGCTGCCCAGCTTTGAAGCTTCAGACTTGGAGCAAGTAAGCTCATTTTAGGGTTAAGGGTTGAGGGTGCTTAGATTTAGTATTAATGTGCTTCTCATGTTTCGATGTTTGCCTGATGGTCCTCAGATTTAGTAATTAACAATCATGTTGGTCTCTTTGTGTGTCTGCAGAGCAGTCTATTGACAGGTTCTATTGCAAAAGTAGTTGATTGCATCCTGGCAGTAAAAGCATACTATGAGTGGAGGCAGAATGGAGGTTTGGGACCTTGGAAATTGGGTTTACCGCTGAAATCCTCCTCTGGCATTTTCTCATGCTCAAAGGGGCCTACATTAAATGGTCTTAGCAACTTGGCGCTGTCGTACACTGTGGCTTCAACAAATGAAAATCACCCACGAAAAAAGTGGGCTCTTCCTGACCCAGAGTATTTAGGAGAAAAAGGAGCACCATTGCCTGAAGACGCTGGTGGCAAAGTAAGGAGAAGCTCTGCTGAGACTAGTAACGGGTCTTCAGCTGCATGTCTGAATGAAATCGAGACTGGGATATATAGTATGGACATGTCAGGTTTGTGTCATGCTATATGGTCATTAGTTTAGCATTGAAGCATGAGAACATTTATTTGGCAATTGTTTTCCATAAGTAAACATAAGCACTTTAAATCGGATGATGCTGGTTTGTTAAGCATGTTCTAAATCAGACGGACTGGCATGTATTTATTGCAGATCCAACTTCTGCCTGGATACATCATATTGGCATGAAGCTTCACGATGCGATACAGATGAAGAGTGAGACAGATCAGAAGATATCCATTGTAGAGAATCCGGGAGCAGTAAATGGTCAGAAAGTAAGTTTATGCTGACTAAGTTTCTCAGTTTCATTGTTTTATTTGCCTGTAGCTTTGTGTATGGCTCATTTTAAGCATGAAGATAACATGCAGAACGTGAACAAATCTTGATTCTGCACATAGTTATGTCACTAAAATTTGGCAAGGTGGGTTTTCTCCTCTGCAGTGCAGATCTTCTCAGTCATTGTTGAGCCTTGTTAAAGCAGTCCTTGGTGACAAGGAGCAAGAAGAAATTCCAATGGTTTGCCTCAACTTTGCACCTTGACTATTTGATATTTAAAGTTTGACCATTTTAAAGCTTAAAAGAGTAGCTATAGCTGTTCTACATGTCTGTATTTCCTACCATGACATTTCAGCTGGTGGAGTTCATGTTGAGTAAAGTAATGGAGGGGTTTGAGCGTCAAATATTTTACCAGGGAGAACAAAAGAAAAAGGTACTCTACTTACTTACTTAAGCTCTCCCCTTTAGCTGCAATTGCTTATTTCCTGTTGTTTTGAATCAAATCAGTGCTGCTGAATATTATTCGTTAAATATGGTTTTTTCATTTTTACTGTGAAGCTTGAAATTGCATTGAATGATGCTCTCAAAAAAGAGAACAAGCCTTCAACTTTCCAAGCGCTTTCTGATGGCGAAGGACTTAAGGTGAACCAGCCTCTGCCCAAAAATGAACAGAGTAGGCATAGCACTTGACACCTCATCTCCCTCACTAGTGATCTATCAATGACAAAAGGTCAATAAGACCTGAACTTAACCTGAAAACAAGTGCAAATTCAAGGTTCATGTGTTAATTATTCTGCTATGTGCTACCTTGTGCAGGTCTTATCTGATCAGCTTCAACAGATTAAGGTGGATTCCTTCCCCAGAATTTTACTATGATCTGTCCGTGTATGCATTATTTTTAGAACTTGAAAAAAAAGCTTGTGGTTATTGTTCATTACGGTGCCATGCTTATTCAATACTCCCAATTCGTGAGAGTGTGTTTTTTGGTCATGGCACATGCCAATTTGGGTTGCTGTTCAAACAAATGCTATATATATATATACATAAATACATACATACATATGATGATTATATGCTATACAGGAGCTACTGCAAATTGAATACATATGATGAATGTATGCTATACATGAGCTTTGTATGCTTTTCCCATAAGTGTTGGGTCTTGCTTAAATGGTTATTATGAGTCCTTGATATCAAATTTTGTATAGTGATTCATGCACTGTAAGGCACTTCTTAGAAGGGCTTCAAGATGATAACTGATTTTCTGCTTGATTACACTTTGCCATTTTCCCTTCTCTTTTCTACTTTTGGTATATACATGGTTGGGTTTTCAGCATCATATTTTATGGTATATATTAAGATACTCATAGGACCTTAAATTTTGTCATTGTAGGAACTAAAACTTACGCACCTGAATACGAGGCAGGAGGTTCTCAACATGAAGTCTTGCTTGACGAAAGAAATGAAAGATTTTGGTATGCTTCATAGAGTGCCGGGACACCAGAATTGTGCTTTTGTTTTAACCAAATTGCTGGTGCAACAGCAGCAGAATTTTCCTTTGTGTTCTAGCCGAGTTGATGTTTGGGCGTAACTTTTGAACATATTCTGGTATTGACGTATTGACTGTAGAGCTTTACTTTCAAAAAGTAGCCATATTTGCTGGAGGATATCAGAGGGTGCTTGCAGAGAACCGACAGCTTTATAATCAGGTTCAAGATCTCAAAGGTAATTTTCATTACTCACAACTTTCTGTGAAAAATGATGAATAAAGTTCAACCGTATTTGTTAAAGCTTGTAAACAAGACCCGCTGGCAGGTTCTCGATATTTGTTCTCTGCATTACCTTTATAAGAAGGCAGCATTGATCTTTCCCTTTGTTGTAAATGGAGACATTCATTAAGCTGATTCTAAGTTTGTGTGTCCTTGTTTTTTCTGTAACTTTCACATGAGGCATGCTGTTGAACGTTTCAGGCAATATAAGAGTATACTGCAGAGTCAAACCCTTGAGTGGTCAAGTTGGAGAACAGGGTACCATAGAGTACATTGGTGAGAATGGGGAGATGATGGTTGTGAATCCAAAAAAGCAAGGGAAGGATGTTCACAAATCATTCAGTTTCAATAAGGTTTTTGGACCATCGGCTTCTCAAGGTTCTTTATTTATCCAATCTTCTGGCTCTTCAAGCGCACTCTTGATTTTGAGCAATTTGAATGACTTACCTTGCATGCTACTCTGCCATGAATGTTCATGACGAGAAAAGCTGACTGTTTTTGGGCAGAGGATGTTTTCTTGGATACACAACCTTTGATGCGCTCTGTTCTGGATGGCTACAATGTCTGCATTTTTGCATATGGGCAAACAGGATCGGGAAAAACGTTTACCATGGTCAGTATGTGTTTAATACATTCCGTGCATTTGTTTTGGAAGTAATGTTGATGCGTGATGTACACATGCTTGAGGTAGCATTTTACTTTCAATGAAGCAGGTGCCCACACCTGATTGCTTTCGTTTACAGGCCCACATGGTAGAGGTTATTGTTTGAATATCAGCCATTATTTTCCTTGTAACAGCTCTTCCTTTATGGATCCTTGATCCTTGTTTGTCAGGCTTTCCATTAGGAAGACATAATGTTATCAATATGATAAGTAATAACTCTTCTGGATGGTTGATTGCCACTATGAGCTTTGAAATGGGTGAAGTGGAATGTTTTGATTGCGATGAACTTCACCCAGATTTAGTGAAGAAGGAATTTTCCAATGGTATAAATGTGTAAATTCTTTCACAAATGGCCTCTATGCTCAATTGTGAAGGCGAGACTTGTTTTTGCAGAGTGGTCCAAGTGGAGGATCAGAAAAGCTCTTGGGAGTAAACTACCGAGCTCTGAATGATCTTTTTCATATTTCTCAAATCAGAAAGGATGTATTTAAGTATGAAGTTTCAGTACAAATGGTTGAAATTTACAATGAGCAAGTGAGAGATCTCTTTGCGTTTGATAGTCCAAACAAAAAATATCCTTTTCGATGGAAGCTTGTGGGGGGTTATGTAAAAGTCACACTTTCAATCTGTTAATGCTAGCCATAGATAGCATTTCATAGGTTGTTGCTCAGAGATGTTAAATCTTGACTTTCTACACACTTGAGATTCGGAACTCCCAGCAGAATGGCATGAATGTTCCTAATGCCATAATGAAGCATGTCAATTCCACAGCTGATGTTCTAGAATTGATGAGAGTTGGCCAGAAGAACAGAGCAGTTGGGTCTACAGCAATGAATGAAAGAAGCAGTCGTTCTCACAGGTCAGGATTGGTATACAGCCATGAACATTTTCTGGATTTAAACTATTATTTTTGGCAATGCTCCAATGTTCCTTAACATCTATGTGCATTGTTCCTTACAAGATGAATTTTTGCAGTGTGCTGACAATACATGTACAAGGCACAGAGTTATCAACAGGCTCTGTTCTTCGTGGCTGCCTTCATCTAGTGGATCTTGCTGGAAGCGAAAGGGTTGATAAATCTGAGGCCACTGGAGAAAGACTGAGGGAAGCACAGCACATAAACAAGTCCCTTTCTGCTTTGGGAGATGTAATTTCAGCATTGATTCAGAAAAACTCTCATATTCCATATCGCAACAGCAAATTAACTCAGCTCCTTCAGGATTCCTTAGGTAGGAAGGATATATGGGTGTTTCAGCACGAGGTTATCTGTATAGATTGTGCTTGACTGTGAGGATAAATTATTGTTAATCTACTGCTCTGCAGTTGCTTCACTTGTGCAGCTTTGTTACTGATGTTGAACTTATTTGTAGGTGGTCAAGCAAAGACGATGATGTTTGTGCATGTAAATCCGGAATCTGACTCCTATGGAGAGACAATTAGCACTTTAAAATTTGCTGAAAGAGTAGCATCGGTTGAACTTGGAGCTGCTCGCAGCAATAAGGAATGTGGCGAGGTGCTAGAACTCAAAGAGCAGGTATGAGTGTTGAAAAATGCAGACGATTTTGTTACTAGACACTGCTGATGCTTCTATGAGTTCCTAATGCTGCTATTATATCTTCCAGCTTTCTAAATCGTGATAGATTTGCTATGTCTACTTTGGATCACCAGTTTGGATCATGTATGTGAGTAGCACCAACAGCGTTTTCTTCCAACATCTTTTGGAATTATAGCTAGCCCATTTGTGCTACCTAAGCCAGAAATGTAGGTTGTGTTATGTACCTGGATTGGTACATAATGGCTATCGCAGGGTGTTTAGTCCAACCCCAGGTTATAAGATGGATTCAAGACAAGGAACATTGACAGATTTGTGGATGTGCAATATTTGCAGCTGCCACAAATTCGTATCTAGGCTTTATGGGAAAATGCCTGCCAGTACTATACAGAGGAAGGATATTTCCAGTTCCATTCTTCAATTTTCCCATGATAGGTGAATGGTGTGGCAGAGCTATGCCAGGAGGATACTTTTGTTGTATGCTTGGGCCTAGTGAAGGATGAAGGATGTTGCTGGTGGTATGGGTTGTATGCTTGAGCCTAGTGAAGGATGAAGGATGTTGCTGGTGGTATGGGATGTCAATTCTTGATCATAGCTTGTGGATGTGTTTGTGGATAGTTCCATAGCCTGGACTGCCGTCTAGATGGATTCTACGGTTATGGTTGTCAGTCATAGATTTGAATGTGAGCTCTAGTGGTGTGTGGAGCCTGATATCGGTTTTTTGATCTTGGACGTCGTAAGACCTTGGATCATAGTATTAATGCAAATTCCTTCTCATCGTCTATAGTTTGTAGTGCTTCTGATTTGAAATAGGTAAGCCACAGAACTGGCTTACTGTACCGTTTGTTTGTTGTAGACTGGGTTGGGATAACAAATTAAATACCTTTGTTGAATGGCATTTTTCCAGTTACGATCCCTAAGGGATGCGCTTGCCAAGAAAGAAGCGGAAATTGAGAGGCTGAGCGCTCAAAAAAGCCTGCGCACGAGCACCCAAGAAGCCAGTTTTAGTTTTGAGAAGCTTAAGATGCGCACACGGAGATCTAGTACCGAGGAGTTCGAATCAAGAACCCAACTGCAATTGCTGGAAGAGACTGAAACCACTCCGGTACTTTCTCTACACATTATAATCTTTCATTTCACCTTGGAGAGGCCAGATTCATTGTTCACATAGGATGCCTTAGCATTTACGTGACAGTTTTTGGAAATACCGACATCGAGAATGCAATAATGGATACGTGAATGCAAATATTCAATAACTTTGTACTGGGTATGGATGCAGTTTCTCAGTAATAATTTAAGGGAGGTCTTTAGCTTGAACGCAGCTTATCAAGTTAGATTTAGTAGCAGCAGTTAATCTAGTTAATTTTACCTAAATATGATTACCAAAATAGGTACATCATGTGCAGCAGGGGTGCCCATCTCAGGAATCCTATTCAGATCAAATTGTTGCTGAAGCGCCAGCTCCGTCACCAAGTGCAGGTGAAGATCAAGCTTCACTCTATGCCAACACTGTGAAGCAGAAAGTATCAACAGAAAAGTGGTATTATTCATCACCAAAGTGCTCCCCCATGGATCGTGGAAGCTTGACACCGGAAACCGTGACACATTATAGGTCTAAAATACCCCGAAGACTTGAACCTCGAGCAAGTCCTAGACGTTGCTCAGATCAATCAGGAAAAAGGGCAGATTCTTGTGTGTTTAGTATGCCTGTGCAGCAAGCAAGATCCAAATTAAGTTTGGAAAGCAGTGTCACCCCAGATAGTTACCATTCCGAAGCGCTGAGGTCCTCACCAGGCAGCTGGGAAAAAAGTGCCGAGAGAAAAGAGAATGATTGCGAACTTGATGACAGTGTAAACAGTGACATATGTGCTCTTCAAGAAAGTCCTTTTGATTCTTTTCAGGCTCTGGAATCCAGACTTAGTGATGCTGCTTTGCAACAAAAGCTTGACGGAAGGAGATTCCGTAGATCCAGCCAGCCTGCAACTGATTCTAAAAGCTATTCTCACATTGAAATTCAACAGTCTGCGACTCCAGTTGGAGGAACTGACGCACAAGCGGTTCGTGTTAGCGAACCTAGACAGTTTCATGAAGTGGCAACAGACACTGGGCTACCACTGGCAGTGGACAATGCCTTGAAGCCAAGACGATCACCTTTCAGCTCAGCACAATCTTTTCAGTTCAGTCAATTGAGGTGAGTTGTTATACAGCATCTTTTCAAGTGCACAGATCTTACAGCAACATGTTCTGAGCAACTTCATGCTGGTATGCAGGTCTCCTCTTCAAATTCAAAAACCTAGGAATGATCGTAGGCTTTCTCTCGCCGGCCCAGCTGAAGGGCAACGTTCCTTGAGAAGAAGCTTGGTTCTTGGTGCACCTATGGCTCCTGGAATGGATAAGTCAATTCCAAAGCGACCTTCGATAGGTGTAAGGGCATCTCTCGATCTACGCCCAGCTCCATGTAAGTGATCAAAAGAATTTCAGGAATGTCTATTACAGTTTTCCTGCTAGTCTTTGTGCTGCTTTGATTAAAAAACTAGTTAGACGACATTGCTTTTAATCTGCTACAGGATGCTATAGTGATCTCTTCCAACCTTTCTGCTTTCTTACACGATTAAGTCAGTCAGCTATGTTCACCTGTAGAGTCCACTCATGCAGACATGCTGATTGTTGTAGTGGCAACTAGGGTGTGAACTTTTTGCAGCTTTGCCTTTCTGAGAGACATTTGCTCTATTTTAACAGTTTCATCAGAGAATGCAGCATTAGAATCTCATGGAAAGTATGAAGTTTCTCGACAGCTCCCCGCTATTCAGACTGGAGTATCTCCTAGGTCCTCCAAAAGGTGGTTATGATTAGTATACATTTGAAAAGGTATATCTGAATTGCACTCATTGAAAGACACAAGTCTTTCAACTTGGGTAATCAAATCTAGCAACCAGCAAGAGCTCAATTCTGAATTGGGGTTCCTAGATTTGTCGCAGCACTTGTAGCTGTTTATGCTATACAGGCTTTTAGTTTTTGATACTAGGAACCAAAGGCCTGCTGTGTTGGTGATGCTGATATTTATTTGCTGGAGACTTGCTAGAAAAAGCAAATACAAATTGGAGGTGATGAATGAGCAAGTTTAACACAGGCATACGACATGTTGCTGCAATGCAAGGTGGTTCAATGTATTATAGACATTTTACCCCAGTCGTTTTCTGCATGGTATTATTGATGCTTATTGAGAATAATGCTTTTCACATACTAGTGGGTGATTTTTCACAACGTTTATTGATGGTTATCGAGAATAATGCCTTTCACATACTAGTGGGTGATTTTTCACAACGTTCATTCAGGTCTATAACGCCTGAACAAATTATTTAGTGGTATGCCTGTGATGAATTGCAAGAAATAGAGCTGGAGCACACGCACACAAATGCAGATTTATTCACTTGCTTTTATTACAGGAATTTCGTCGGAGTTTTTTCGATTTATGATAATTATAGATCTAGGATATATATCTTCAGTTTGACAAAAACTGAGCTACAAAAAATCTAATTTGCCACATAAATCTCCAATCCCCCAATGTAACCAGAAACAATTGTAAATCACGGTATAAATATTGATGTCTGAATCTTATCCATATAATATTGCCTCAATCTAAACTACATCAATTGACTTCAGAAATTTCAGACATTTTTCTTGTTCTCACATATCTAGTTAGTATGGATTCAATTTCTACTCAATAATGATTAAAATCGAAGGTTTACTCATACTATAATCTATCAAAATACACACTCTATGATTATGATTATTTAGTGAATAAGCCTCTTTTCATGTTGGCTTTTGGACCATTTTTGTCACCAACACTAACTCATAGAGACGTAAGACTTAATTCACATTTTTGTGCATGATTATCCTGCAATTCACTTTCCTCTTATTGCTCTATGGGTAAGATGCTGTTGATGACCCAACTTCTTGCAAATTGTTTGGTGGGTGATATGTTTGGTATGGTAAAGTAAGTAATCAACCACTTTGGTATTCCTCTTGAAAGTCAGTTTTGCTATTCAAAGTCTCAAATGACATACTAATGCAATAGCCTTGTGAATGTTATTCAATGTTCACTTTTTATAATGCAAAAAATAAGATACAATATGAAAACCAAAGTACTAGATACTAGCTCAACCAACCAAAATTTCTTGAATTCCAATTTCCTTGATGGTATTTATTGAAGAGATGTTGTGCAACCAATCTAAATGATTCATGTCATCTTACCAACTTTTTGTGTAAAAAAATGCCTTGGAAGACGATCTATGATGTACTTAATCCAAGGAAATATCACAAGATTCATGCTAACATTCGCTAGATGTGATTGATAGAAAGTGCTACACATACCTTTGCATTTAAACATTTCACAAAAATTCAATAAAATCATATCTATTGTCACGATAAAAGTGTTAAAATTGCACATTTTAGGATCTTGCAATGATCTACCACGACCTACATGCATGTGAGATTGCACATTGATCAAAGATGGATGGATCAATTCGAATTTAAGAACTAGGCAAGAAAATATCTCCAAAGTTGCAGTCGTGTAGATTGAAACAGGAGTAGGACCCAGTAGCAATGGACCCAATGGATCAACCCATACGTGTTGTACCCTTCTTTGCAAGCGGTTTGGAGGGCATCTCTTCTCGAAATGCCAAAATATGATGGATTGATAGATCCTATCAGGTTAATTTGATCTACGAACAAGCATGCGAGATCGACGACGAATAGACTCCCAAGAAAAGATTGGAGTTGTTCTCTATGTCATTATTAGGTGCAACCCAAGGCTGGTTCTTCAACCAGTCGGTCAAAGAAAAACCAACTTGGGAAGGGGTTAAATCGGTTCTCATCACCAGCTTTAAACCACGAAAGTTCCTGGAAGACCTGTTTCTCCTGTTAAGCAAAATCTAAACCGAAAAACGAGAAAGGGTCCGGGACTACATCGAACGGGTCAAGCATCTACAATCCAAATGCAACACGACCTTGACTCTTGATCATGCGGTGATTACTAGTAGAATGAACTTATCCCTTGGAGAGTTCTTGCGAATTGCGCCACAAGCAAAAAGCATTATGGTAGAATGGATCAATTCGGAACCTGAACCAACAACAAAAGAGCCCTTGTATTGTGCGGGATACGAAGACTGAAATTTATAATCACCTTTGTGGTGATGGAAATTCCAGAGTGTCTTCCGCCTATCAAGTCTTACTTGGAAGACCTTGGTTGAGAGTCACACAAGTGGTTCACAACTGAGGAACGGAAAACTCACCTTTGAGAATAGAGAACAGGCTGTAAAGGTAGATCGAACCACTTGGGTGATGAAACCTATTACACCCAAGGCTGGTTCGTCTATCACAGATCACAACATTGATCGCCCAAGACAAGCCAAGAAAGGTCATTATGATTCTCAAACTGATATTGTAGATTGGACGGACACATTTGCAATAGTTGACTGTATGGCTGGGCATGCGTGTCAACCGGAATTAGATACAGAACCCAGCACATCGTCACCGAAAGGTTACACCCTAGACACGCCGATAACTTATGGGGTGAACATGATCAACATGGCATGGTTAGCAGTGGAGCCTATATTCGAGCAAGTTGAAGATGACTTGGTGCCTTGGAAACATGCCTTTTCATACGACAAAGAAGCTGATTTGACAGATGAATAGGTCCTGCAATATATGGATTCTGATCAGTTTGGAATGAGAATGATACCAGCTCAAACTCCATAGAAATCGCCAATAGCTAAAGTTTCCAAGATGGAACTTCCAAAGGCACCAATCACGAAGAAGAACCAAATGAAACAACACTACAATCAGGTGATTAGTTGGAGTGATTCACCAGAAGAAGCAATAGCTACGATTGATGTAGATATTTGCAATCACGAAGCGAATATCAAGATAGTTCCCAAGAAAGATAACAAGGATGTATCCAATCCTGTTGATAGAAAAGGAAAAAAGAAGGTATTAGACTCCTTGAGATATATTCGATTGGAACCAGACGTAGTGTCATTATCTCAGATGACTGGAAGTCCGAAGCTTACGAGGTCGTGCTGAGATCAACCTATTGAAGGAAGAGTCTCGTCGAGCGCCAGTTCACGAGATGCCAGAAACCTTCAAAAATTACACCTTAGACGATGTGGTAATGATGATGCTGAAGGCGCAAAGAGAGCCTGATAAAGATTAGAAAACAAAAGATCAAGTCTTTGAAGAGCCTGCATGGACACAATCGATGAATCTAGCAGAGCCAGTGAAGAGGAGAAGATTGTTTATGTGAAAGAACAATTGACACCCACTCAGTTTACACGACTATGTACTCGGTTGTTGGAATACAAGGACTATTTTGGATGAACTTACAATGATCTGAAGGGTATATGAACAACCGTAGTCCAACACATCATACCCTTGGGGGATGGAGCAGTCCCCAAGGTGAGCCGATATTATCACTGCAATCCCAACTACACGGAATTGATGAAACATGAATTGCAGAAGCTGCTCGACACCTATTTCATTTATGAAATCGAGCATACAGAATGGGTATCTCCAATAGTCATGGTGCCCAAATAGAATGGCAAATTGTGAATCTGTGTAAATCTGAAAGCGTTGAATGCGGTTACAAAGAAAGATCATTTTTACCTTTCACAAAAAGTGTTCTGCATTGAGTAGCAGGAGCAGAAGCTTACATTTTTTTGGACGGCTTCAGTGGTTACAATCAAGTGAAGATAGCACCGGAACATCAACATAGGACAACATTCGCCACTGAATGGGGAACTTATGTCTATAAGGTAATGCCATTCGGTCTTTGTAATGCCCCTAGTACCTTCGAGAGAGTCATGCAAGCGACATTCAAAGAATACTTGCAAAAGTTTCGAGAGATTTTCTTGGATGATCTGTGCATGCACGAGCTGCACTTAGAACATTTATCCAATTTGAAAAAAGCCAATAAGCTGAAAGTGGGTTTAAGTGCCTAAAATTGAGGAAAATCATCATAGTCATAGAATCCTCGTATAAGTAACTCTCACAGACTATCCCAATGAGCCTAGAAGGTCATTTTCCACCAGACTTGATCATGTCTGCGAGAGTTAGTTTGAAGTATTGATTGATCTGTAAGCCAAAAAGTGGTCAAAAACATCATTACACATCAATAACTTCCAGATCTGTGAGAGTTAACTCTCGCCACCTTGTACAGAGCCAGAAATCGGCTCAAATGAAGCTTGAGAGAGTGCTACTTCCTAGTGGATCTCAAGAAACTATGTTTTTGTCTACAAAACAGTAGAAAGAACTCTTGCAACCACCAAAAAGAGGCTAAAATCACACTGATCAGATCTTCATAGATCCATATTTCTTTTCACATATCCATCAAGATCCAGCAACCTTGGACTCCCCAGACGAAATCTGAGATCAAGACAATCAGAAGCAGAAAGAGTTGGAGATCAAGCACCAAACCTCCCAAGAGTTGCAGCCACACGACGACATTGTAGCCCATTGGATCTCTCCATACACAACGACATTGCAGCCTTACTCTCTAAAGTTGAACGTCTGTGCAATCAATCAACTGAAGCAAAAGCATGATTGACATCAAACTCTTCGAGTTCGAGGTCCACATCATCAACTCCTCCGACTTCGAAGTCTTCGAGTTCTAAGTCCATGTCATCACCATCCTGTCAACTTGCTTTGCCCTGTCTGACTCAAACTACGTTAACAGTTCACTTTAGTACCTTTTAGTAACCGCATTGTTTCACACTCATTGCCCACACAGTCATTGTAATTGTTCCATGTATATTTACATAACGACAACTCACGAAGTATAGAGATAAGTGAGAAGAGTGGTGAATGCATGGATGAGTGACAAGAACACGAATAATAATTTAGCATGATTCAGAGTTCCTCCACAAACTCCATTGTATCTTAATTTTCCGATTCTTGGATAAGAGATATTCAAGAGAGTAGTGAAAGCTATTTAAGAAGTAGAGATAGCTATTCAATCTTTAGCTAGCTAAGTAAGATCACAACACATAGTGCATTATTACTGTGAACCATTCAAGAGCACATGATCGTGATTTGATTGTTGTATTCACAACAACTTAATTCAGATTCTCTATTTTCTTATGTATGTTCAATTGTGAATGCTTTCTGATATTTTCTCTCTCATTGATACTCGTTCCATTCGGAATGTCTAATCTTAAAACTGTCTCAAACCATTCCACCCCAAAATCATACAACAAAAGATATTGCTCTTCCATTTGTTTCAAAACTAAACTTCATATTGAATCCTTTTTCCAATAAATACCACACACACAAACCATTTCTAATCTCTTCGATGGACTGTACTCTCTTTTTTGTGAGTATGAACTAGTTTTAAGATCCTGTTGGGCATTTAGAACACTTAAAGCTATGATTATATTTAGCATAAGCTCTCTATTAGACTGTTTTTGCATCTAGCAGCTGATTGTAATGGGAGAGCTGTTCCGCAATATTCCTGTTCTCTTCTTCGTTCACGTTCTTCTATCTCCCTTGCCCCATCAGATTGGTATCAGAGCATAGCTCAAATAAACTGAGAGATCAAGTTTGTTCCATTTGTATTACTGTTAACATGTCTCATATTGGTAACTCTTCGTCATCATCGAACGAGACTAGAATCATTGACAAGTTCAATGGTTCTAACTTCTAAATCTAGAAGTTAAAACTCCGGATGATGTTGATAGATAGAGATCTTTGGGATGTAGTAGAAGGTGCTAACTGAAACCAGAAGATGGTGATCAAGCAAAGCCATGGAAGATCAAAGATTAGAAGGCCTTAGCATGTATCACACTCAATCTGGCTAACTCCCAAATATCCTACATTAGCACATGCAAAACCTCTAAGGACGCATTGGATTTGTTATCAAATCTCTATGAGACTCATGATATAACCACTAGATTACATCTTAGAAGGAAGTTCTTTACTCTTAGCATGTCTGATTCTTTTGCCATCACTTCTCATGTCAAATGCTTTAAATCTTTAATGGATCAGCTATCAACTATAGGATGTGCTATTCAAGATGATGATGCCGTTATGACCATGCTTTCTTCTCTTCCAAAGTCATATGAACACTTTGTGGTGATGATCTCTACACAACCCGACCTCACTCTTCAAAAGGTGATCGGTCATCTTCTTCAAGAAGAAATACGAAAAAAGACCAGCAGCCTATCCATCAAAGACAAATCCATGGCCCTGTACACCAAGAAGAAAGACTATTCCAAGGGCAAGAATCAAGTGAAGCGGCAATAGCAAAAGCCTCACACTCAAGGTGAGCATGGTGGATCGTGCAAGAAGATTTTTTGCAGATATTGCAAGAGAGCCAATCATGACATCAAGGAGTGTTGCATTTGCATCTACAACGAGGGAAAGAAGCAACAACAGCAGCAGCCAGACTCCTCCAACGCAGCAAAATTCAAGGAGCAAGATACACACTTGTTAATGGCTTACAACAACAACAACAAAGACTATGATAGCTGGTACCTGGACAGCGGCGCTACCCAACACATGACCTCTCGCAAGGAATGGTTTACCGAGTATGCAGCTTACAGCAGAGATCAATTCATCTACCTCGAAGATTCAAGCACCATACGCGTTGAAGGCAAAGGAACAGTCAAGATCACATTCAACAACGATCTATGTGTTTCCAACGTCCTTCACGTTCCTCAGCTATCAAAGAACTTGTTATCAGTCTCTAAGATAACTGCTGAGGGCTATACTGTTACTTTCTCATCTGAGCAGTGTACAATATCCGAGGAAGATACTACTCTGACTATATGCACTAGAGTTGAAAATCTTCACGTACTCTCTAATTTAGTTGCATTAGCTAGCATCTCTCATGAAAATGTAAACGATAATGCTATTTTGTGGCATAGTCGATTTGGACACTTGAATACAAGATCACTTTCCCATATGCGTTGTAAAACTTTAGTTGATGGATTGTATTTCCCTTCTTCATTAGATAGGAAATCTTTCTTTTGTGAATCATGCGTCTATGGCAAACACTCTAAATCACATTCCATCAAAACAATGCATGTATATTCTAGAATCGAACTCACAAAGGACTTTCATGTTTCAAATGCGTAAAATAAGTCCAACCAAACACAATTTGCTCAAAGATCTCATCAATAGAACCGAAAATCTGAAGTAAAGTCTCAGAATAAAGTTGTTAAATATTTATACTCTCAAGCACCTATTGTACTAATGTAAATGCAAAAACATCTTCCCTTTGTCTCATTTAACCACTAGCTACTGATTACCAGTTGCATTGACCTCCAATATCGTTATTTATACTATTTCCTCCTGCACATGGATCAATCAAGATAAAAATTCAATTTTCTGATAGGAAGATCCTTTTTTCCACCACTGGTTTGCCCCTCATTGCTTTTACTCGGAAAGTACTTCCTCTTCTTATTGTTACTGCTTGAAATGACTGAGCTAGGATTATTCAAATCTTATATTTTGGAAGTATTTATTCTGTACGGTAGAGAAGCTGGGCTTTTTAAGAAGGCGTTCAATTTCTCAGATATTTTCAGCATCGCCAAGGTGTGCTAGAAGCTTAGCAGTAGGGTTAATGGAAAGTTCAATGGCAGCTTCAAACATGTGTTGTTTGATGTACATAAAGGCAAGGTGGGCTTTAACAACATCTTTAGCAGGTTTATGAAGCCAAAGAAGGAAGACATTAAGTTGGTTATGTAGAGATGCACCAGGGAAGAACTTGGCAAAGTTGTTCATCATAAACCAGATAGCATGATCAGACC
The DNA here is from genome assembly GCA_029204225.1 of Diphasiastrum complanatum. Lineage (NCBI taxonomy): Eukaryota > Viridiplantae > Streptophyta > Lycopodiopsida > Lycopodiales > Lycopodiaceae > Diphasiastrum > Diphasiastrum complanatum. The sequence goes on from MU832812.1 coordinate 22,766, forward strand.
AAATGATAGAAGAATTGTTTTTATATTTGTCACCACGTCTTCACTTAAAGAAGGATCATTTCTAGTTCCAGTTTTTAGCTTGATGCAGACTCATCCTATTATAACCAGTAATGCTTATACAACCAGAAAGTAGTCAAGCTAACAACCAAAAAAGTGCATTTAGAGATGGCTTACCATCATTGTCCAATCTCATATTCATAGCTATGCATGCTACATGGTTTATAAAGAGTTGCTTACACAACATCAAAGTAAATTTTCACATAAGTAGGTGTACGGATGGGCAGATTCCAAACCATTATCAACATATAGTGAGACATGTATGCCAATCATCCACAACGATGGGGACAGAAGTGCATCGCTGCTACCAGCAGATTTGTATCCAATCAACGATGGGCAGATTACCAAAAGCTCATTGCAATATGTAAAATAGCAAATAAACTATCAAAGTGGATTGCAAAGGAGATGGTAGATGGGCCATGTGGAAAATCAGATATCAAAACACTATTAGTTCATCAATGATCTATAACCAATTTGGATCACACATCTAGAATCATCAACAACATAGAAATCACTACTTTATGCATGCTAGAATTTAGAAATGCATCAAGATCTGATCATAACCACTTAGATATGACTTAGTACTGTCCATGTCCGTATAGCAGTAGTACATTACAATACTCCACACGTGTGAATCAACAAGAAAATCAACATTCTACACATAGAAACTCAAGATATCATGAGAAATCCACAAGAGATGGACATAGAATTAACAAAGATGAATTTTTCACATCATAAGAGAATAAAATGATATGTTCTCCATGTAGGTACAGCTATTTATAACAACCTAAATGTCATTTAGCCACTTTCCCTAAGTATGCCCTAAAATGGCAACTTCTAGGTACTCAACCAAAAACCTAGAAATACTCGTCCAAATGTAATGTATCAAAATTAGCGAATTAGAATGGGTCCAAACATGATCTCATCCACTTATATTTATTTTCCAAAAATAGTAATACCACTATTTAGGCCCTTATTGACAAATATGAAACTATCTCTGTTGAAATTTCATTTTGGCCTCCAAAAATGCCAAATAAAATGTTCAGACTAGCTGACAATTTTCACAAGCTGCCTCTTCAACTAGTTTTAGCATAGATTTGGATAGTACACCAAGTGATTTTCTATGTTTCATAAACAAGTCTTTTCCCAATGCTTTGGTGAAGATATCAGCCACACATTCCCTTGAAGAAATATGTTGAAGCCCCCACTTCCTTTGCCATGACTTGTTCTCTCACAAAGTGATATGCCACCTCAATGTGCTTGCTCTTTGTATGAAAGATAGGATTTGTTACCAATCTTTGGGCTGAAATGTTGTCACAAAAGATGATTGGACTCTCTAAAAAATCTCACAAGTGAAGATCCCTTACCATCCTCTTGATATAACATCTCCTTTGTGCAAGATGTAAGAGCTTTGTACTCGGCCTCACTAGATGACAATAAGATAGTAGCTTGTTTCTTTGACATCCAAGAAATAGCACCATCACCTATGAAAATAGCATGTGAAATTATAGATTTTCTATCCATTTGATCTCCAGCAAAGCCCGAATCTGAAAATCCAAACAAGTTAGGTGATGGTCCTCCATAAAGAATGCCAAAATCTCTTGTTCTCAAGATGTATCTCAATACCCTCTTGCCTAGCTTCCAATGCTCCACACTAGGATTTTGCATAAATTGGCTTAATCTACCAACACAATAGATTAGATAAGGTCTTGTAATGGTTAGATATATGAGTGAACCAACTAGCTTCCTATAGAGAGTAATGTCCTCGAAGGATCTTTCATTACCTCTTATAGTCAGCTTTACATTTGATTCCATTGGTGTATCACAAGAATTAGCATCTACCATACAAATCTTTTTAGAATAGAATGAGCATACTTCTCTTGACATATGAATGTAGATTGATAAGTTCTAAATACCTCTATTCAAAACATATAATGTAAAATACCAAGATCATGCACCTCAAACTCCTTCTTGAGTTCAAACTTGATATCATCAATATCTTGCTTATTGCCTCCACTCAATATGATGTCATCCACATAGATTAGAAGGATAGTAACATGATTTCCAACAAATCTATAGTAAAGTGAATGATCATATGCACTCATCATGCAATTTTGTGAAAGTAAAAAAGAGTTAAGCTTAGCATACTAACTCCTTGGTGCTTGCTTAAGACCATACAAACTCTTTTGTAGAAAAGAAACATGATTTGGCTTGCCATGTGAAATGTAGCCCTCGGGTTGCTCCATAAACACCTCCTCTTCAGGATCCCCATTCAAGGATGCATTTGTGATATCCAATTGCCATGGATCCCATCCAAAAAGTATAGCAAGTGAAATAATACTCGAATGCTTACCATCTTTGTCACGGTTGCAAAGGTCTCACCATAGTCAATACCATATTCTTGTGCATATCCTTTTGCCACCAACCTTGCCTTGTACTTGTTGATTGATCCATCTTTGTTTGTCTTCACTTTGAAGATCCATTTGCATCCAATAGCCTTCTTGTCCTTTGGAAGTTCAACCAATTTCCATGTTTTCATTCGTCATAAGAGCTTGATACTCAAAGATCCATTGCTTGGATTCACTCCTCTTTGTTCCTTGCTTCATCTACACATGTAGGTACATCAAAAGAGGTAAAGAAAGCATAGTTTGTATCACCAACAACTTGCTTGCCTTTTTCATCATAAGTGAGCATCCAAGGTTGTTGCCTTTGTGTCGCCCTTGAATTTTGATTTGAAATAGGCCCTTCAACATCAACATCCAAAGTAGCATCAATCTCATCATCAACATCAAGAATGTTAGATCCAATTTCCACACCACCACTTGAAGCAGCTTTTGGGAAACTTCCTTCATTGAAAAAATGACATCTCTTCCAACGACCACTTTCTTTGTTGAAGGAATGTAAACTTTGTAAGCCTTGCTTACCTCAGTATAGCCAACAAACACACCATTCTTTTTCTTGGTAATGGAAGGAATGAACAAAACATCTCTTAAATTCATATTTCTACTAATTGTGCCAATCCCTTTGATTGCACACTCACCATCATTGGCCATGTAGATCACCTTCTTGTCACCTTCAAATGTGAACAAAGATGAGTAATACTCCTCATGATATGTCATATGTGATGTAGCTCCACTATCAATCCACCAAGGATCAATATCTCCATGATTAGCCATTTGAAACAAGATGACATAACAAAAGCATCATTTGAGATTTGTTCATCAACACCATTTTCATCAATAGAAAGGTTGGTTTGCTTCTCACCTTGATCTCTCTTCTTCTTGTAGCAATCACTAGCAAAATGCCCTTTGATTCCATAGTATAAGAACTTTAACTTTGACCTATTTTTTTCTTACCAACAAAAGAGGAAGGCTCACCTTGATCTTGACCCTTTGACCACTTGCCTTTGCCTTTGCCCTTGAATTTGCAATTGATGAACATAGCCTCCTCTCCATCAACTTGAGATGTAGATATAGATCCACCTCTTGCTTGAAGCCTAAACTCTTCATTCACCAAAATCTCTTGAAAATCCACCATACTTGGAAAAGTCTCTTGAATAGCAAAACTTTGAACAAAATTAGTATGATCATCCATGTTAGCCAATATTTTCGCACGGAAAATCGGGCTAATATTGAAGTTTAAGTTTGCAATAATTGAAAAAAAATCGGCATGTAAAACCCGGTTATTAGAGGAAAAATCGGCACAAATTTGCCTTAGAATTGGGTCCCAGCCCGCCCTAAAGTGGCTAGACACAGTTTAAAAGTAAGAAACTGACTTTCAAAAAAATCGTCAAAAATATTTTGTGGTCAAGTTTTGTAAGACCGAGCAAGAGTGCCGGTCCACCTAGAATTGGGTCCCAGCCCGCCCTAAATGAGGCTAGAGCAAATTTTGCGGCCTTAGAAATGGCTGGTAAGTATTTTACGCCTTTTCACAAAAATGGCCAGTTGTAAAAAAATAGCCGGTATGACCGTGCTAAAATCTCACCATGTATTGAGTCCATTTTTACTAATATACGATCACTCAGTGTATTTTTCAGGGAAACTGTGTTGTCGCGGGAGCCCTAGTCATGAATGCAAAAAAAAGTCAACCACAGAAGAAAAAACCAAGAAAGAAAATTTTTGGGTAAAAACAGGACCGGGAAATATGGATTCAGTGTCAAGGAGTCATAGAAATTCTAACGGCAAAGTTTGGACAATTTAGAGACAATTAACGGAATGTGTGGGCCAAGTGGTTATCCAACAGGCCAAAAACCCAGACAAATGAGCAGTAGGCGCACGACCCTTGAAAAATCGAAGAAAGGCCAAAAACACAGGTACCCAAAGAAAAACGAAGGCCGCCTACTAAAAATAGGGGTTGAAAAAGGGCCTCACCCAAAATTTGGATATTAAATGCCAAAACACCTTGAAGGCTATAAAAAATTGGGAGGTACACCCACTAGTCATTGACATTTTGGGCTTCTAGGGTGTACAAAAGGGAAAACTTGAATGGCCTCCCTAGCCTTTGACAAAAATGGCATCTTGGCTAGTTTTGGAAGAGGGTCTTGAATGCACCACTCCCCCACTCTCTTATGGAGGCCACTAGGTGTACTATCAAATGAGTTGAGGACAAATGGCAAAGAGGGCTTGAAGGGTGTGAAAATCGGCAAAGCCTCATTTTGAAGGGGGACACTTGGGATTTACTATAAAAGGAGGCCACTCTTTGTGTTAAGAGAGAGTTGGATATAGTTGAATGATAGTTGGATAATTGGATAATGAGATGATGTTGATAGTTGCTAAGTTGAGAGTGGAGAGTTTGATGAGTTTGATGTGATAGTTGAATGCCATGTTGATTGAGAATTTCATTCCATTTGTTGAGAGTTAGTTAGAAGTCATGGGAGTTGCTAATTTGTTGAGTTGGATGTTGAGAGGTAGTTCCATGTTGAGATTGAGTTGAGAATTTTTATGAGTTAGTAGTTTTGGGATCTTTGTTGTCTTTGAGGAAGGAGTTGATATTAGTGGATTTGGTTGTGTTGCATTGTTGAAAGCTTGTTTGGTTGAGAGAGGTTATCATGGAGATCTCATGCTCTTGAATATTCATTTTTTCCCTTTGATATCTCCTTACTATTTTGCATCAGGTATGAGGTGAATATTATCGAAAGGTTCCTTTGATAACGTGGTCATGCATTGTATCATTCCATCTATGTTTTGTATGAGTAGAGGGGTGTGGATTACAAGGTATGTGTGATGGGTAGGATGTCATATCATCTCACCAATTTGCTTGAGAGTTTCATAGAGTTCCTTCAATGAGATAACTTTCCTCACTTTTTACAAGTTCCAATTTTGAGGAGTGACACTTGCTTCATCCCTAGTCCTTAAATCTCCAATAATTTCATTATGAGGAGTAGGTATTGAGATCAAGTGTCATTATAAGTCTAGAGTGATAGATCTTTGAAAGTAAGAAAGTCTATACTATGAGCTTGTTGAGAGGAGGGTAGTTCTTTTGATGATCTCAATATCACAAATATTTTGAGGGTAGATATCTGTAGCCAGCGTTATCACGCTCAGCAAGCTGAAGTTTTTACTTCAAGCCATTATACTCACTGTTGATATTAATCAAAGTGCAATTTTTGTCTCACAACTGCGTTGTTCATTCGCGCAATCTGTATGAATCATTCTACTTGAATATTTCTGCTGCTAACTGTTGCATTTTCATTCCTACACGCCTACGCTCAAAGCCTCGAGCTTCCGCTGCCGGTCATCCCCAAGTTTTATGACATGGTATCAGAGCATACATTTCAGCAATCTGCATTTCTACTGTGAATTATCAATCTTGTTTCTATCAAGATGTCTTTCTATCAAACGCGCAACCAACAGAAATTCCAACAATCGTTGTTTCTACCAACGATCTCGTTAAACCAGAATGGATTCATCATCTAGTTCATCTCTCATTGACATAGTCGATGGAGATAACTACCATCTCTGAAAATTCAAGATGAAGGTTTTACTTTTAGCCAAAGAACTGTGGGACATCGTTGATGGCACATGCATCCGTCATCACCAAGTGGAGACTGAGAGATGGCAAAGCATTTGCCATGATCACCCTCAATATCAAGGATACTCAGATCAGCCACATACGTGTTGTTCAAATTGCTGAGGATGCATGAGACATCCTAGAAACTCTTTACGACATCATAAACATTACTTCCAAGCTTCATCTAAGTAAGAAATTCTTCACCCTTAGAATGTTTGATGCAGATAGTGTTTCGAGTCACCTCAACACGTTCAAAAATCTCATGGAGCAGATGACTGCAACCGGCTCAGTCATAGAAGATTTCGATGCACTCATGACTCTATTATCGAGTCTACTTGAAGCCTACAAAAATTGGGTAATGGCAATTTCTACCCAGGAGCACCTCACTCTATCAAGCTCCTACAAGAGGAGATCAGAAGATCAACATCCTCCTTTGGCTCAGAATCGGATCCTCAAGCTCTATATTCAAAAAATTAGAAGTTTAGGTCCAAGAGATCTACAAAGTCAGGCTATACTGACAAGAAGAGCAACATGCAGTTTGGACCAAATTCTGGTTTAGGATCGAATTCAAGCTCTTCATCATTCCAAACAGTGCAGAAACTTTTTTCTACAGATATTGTAAGAGGACTGGCTACAAAATCAAGGATTGCCGAACTATGAAATACAACAACAAAAAGAAGAAGCAATTCCAACAACAAGCATATAGTGCTACAACCAGTCACTCAAATCAGCAACAAGAAGAAGAAGAAGATGAAGCAGCTTTCATGACCAAAGTCAAAGAACAACAAGATGTCGATTCTTGGTATCTAGAATCTGGAGCAACTCAACACATGACTCACCATCGTGACTGGTTCACAGACTATAAGTCATTCACCCACTCTCGAGCTGTGCAACTTGGAGACAACTCATCACATTCAATTGAAGGTGAAGGAACAGTCGGAGTTGATTTCAAAAGAGGTGAAGTCAAGTTGCTCGAATTTGATACAGACGGCTGCACAATTCTTGACAAATCTCAAAAGGTTCTAGCCTACGGAAGAAGAAGCGGCTATCTTTACAAACTCAGCCATTGCTATTTTTCTAACATTCAATCTTCACATAGCCAATTCTGAATCAACTGATATGCTGTGGCATTTCGGACTTGGCCATCTTAACCTCAACAGTATTCAGCAAATGTCAGCTCAGAGTCTAGTACAAGATTTGCCTTCAGTCAGCAAGCCAACTTTTCCATGCGAAAGCTGTATTATCAACAAGCATGCTAGGAGTCCCTTCAATTCAGACTCAGTTCATACATCCAAGGGCTTGCTTGACCTTGTACATAGCAACATTTGTGGCCCGATGCAGACTGCTTCCACAGGGGGAGCTCTCTTTCTCCTAACCTTTATCGATGACTTCTCTCAAAGGACTGCAACTTACTATTTGAAGAACAAATACGAAGCATTCAAGTTCTTTATGCAGTTCAAGGCATCTGTAGAGAACCAGACCCAGAGGAAGGTCAAGGCTCTACGCACAGATGGAGGGGGAGAGTACATCTCCATAGAATTCAAGGAGTTCTGCAAGGCCAATGGGATACATCAACAATATACAACCAGCTACTCACCTCAGTCCAATGGTGTAGCTGAACGGAAGAATCGGACACTCATCGAGAGTGCCAAGAGCATGATCGCCCATGCCTCTCTTCCAAAGAAATTTTGGGTAGAAGCTGTTACTATAGCTGCCTACTTGCAAAATCAACCCATCACCAAAGCCCTGAATGGCAAGACGCCTTATGAGGTGTGGACATGATCAAAACCATCACTCAAATATATTCGAGTGTTTGGATGTATCACTTTCGTTCAGATCCCTCTAAGAAGAAAGCTAGATGACAAGAGCAGGAAAACGATCTTCATCGGCTATTCCCCAAATCACAAGGCATACAAGCTCTACAATTTGGATACCGAGAAGGCATTCACCAGTAGAGATGTCATTTTTGTGGAAGACCAGTTCATCGACCATAAAGGAAAAGCTAACTCTTTCGAGCTTCAACAAGAAAGCCGCGAGCTTCCACAAGACACTGTTTCGCAAATCTTTTGAGTTGACTGCAAGACAAATTTTGCAAATCCTTCGCAAATCTTTTCAAATTGGTCATGAATAGAAAAGTTTCGAGTTCGCGTTCGTTTCTTTCTCATCCTTGTTCAAGTAAACTACGCGCTTTGTTGGTAGAATTAGGATCTATCTGATCAGTTGTTCTAGAGCTCCCTCTCAAAGTGGCAATTGGATTAACCCCAATCTTCTTCGCTGCTTCTCAAACAAGGCTTTACTTAGTGGCTTTGTAAAGATATCAGTTGTCATTTCCTCTGTGGGTATAAAGACTGTCTTCAGTATCTTCTTCTCGACTAAGTCCCGAATCACATGATACTAATGTGCTTTGTTTTCGAGTGAAATACAAGATCTTTCGTAAGATAGATTGTTGAAGTATTATCCATTAACAAGATATAAGGTTCAGAACTAGATTCATCAAATCTTTCCAATATCTGTTAATCCATATCAGCTCGTTTGCCATCTTGGCTGCTGCTACATATTCTGCTTCACAGGAAGATTGAGCTACTGTTGTTTGCTTCTTGCTAATCCAGAGTATGGTTGCGCCAGATGCTAGAGCACAACCTCCTGAAATACTTTTGCTATCATCCTTCATGGATGCCCATCTTGGGTCACTGTAAGATTTGATGTGAAATTCAACTTTCTTCGAATAACACAATCCATAGTCTTTTGTTTCCTGGAGATATTGTAGTACTATTTTTGCTAACTTCCAATGCAATGATCCTGGGTTCTGATTATATTGGTTCAACCTGTATACTGCAAACGCTATATCAGGTCTGGTGTTGTCTACTAGATATAACAATAATCCAATCAGCCTACGATAGGGTTTTTTGGCCATTTGTTCCTCTTCCTCGAGAGTCAGCGGACAATCTGCCTTGTTCAGTATTGTTCCAGGTATCATGGGAGTATGCACACCTTTGCATTTCAGCATGTTGAAATCTTCAATGATCTTTTGAGTGTACTTTTGTTGGTGAAGATACAACTTATCACCTTCAAAGTCTCTCACGATCTGCAAGCCTAGATAGATTTTAGCTTCTCCTAGATCAGCGATCTCAAATATTTTAGAAATGTCTCTTTTTACATCTGAAATTAACTTCTCTTCTTGAGAAGATAAGTGTGTCATCAACATAAACAACTAAAATGATTATTTCATTTTGGACATGTTTGATATAGACATTTGATTCAGCAAATAGAGGTTTGAAGCCTATGGAATGTAGTGCTTTGTCCTTCTTTCTATACCATTGTCTCGCTGCATGTTTGAGACCATAAATGCTATTATTCATGTGACATCCGTATTGTGGATATTCTTGGCTTACAAAACCAAGTGGTTGGTCCATGAATAAGTCTTCTTCCAATTCTGCATGCAGGAAAGCAGTTTTCTCATCCACAATATGGATTTTTAAATCATGAGCCACGACATACGTGAATAACAAGCGAATTGATGTATGTATGACTACCGATGAGAAAGTATCAGTGTAGTCGATTCCATACTTCTGTGAAAATCCTTTAGCAACCAACCTTGTCTTGTATCTGATGTTTTCTCCATCAGGACTTGTTTTAATCTTGTAGATCCACTTGCACTTGACTGGTTTTCCGCCATCAATATAGGTGCAAGTGTCCATACATTGTTTTTGTACATGGATAACATTTTGTCCTCCATTGCCTGAATCCAGAGATATTTATTTGGTCCATCTGTAGCTTTCTCAAATGTTTGAGGTTCATAAAAAAAACCACAAAATTTGATGGTTGTATTAAAAACATCCCGACCATATCTTTCTGGTGGTTTTCCTTGTCTATCTGATCTGTTTCGAGTTTGATTTTGCAGGTTTTGAGTTCGATTCTAATTTGAGCTTTTCTGCTGAAATTTGAACTGGTGATTTGAGCCTGTCAGGTATTCGATCTTGACCTCCCTCTAGATCTGGTAACTCTCTTTCATCTTCTGCTTGTTTTTTTTTTGTTGTCGTTGGTAGCTCATAATATTTTTTAAGAATTTCATAGCTGACTAGATCAGTGTCTGCTATGTATTTCATCTCATCAAATTTAACATCTCGAACAACTTTTATCTTGCCAGTTTTGGGTACATAAACACGATAGTATGATGAATGTAACTTGAATCCTACCAGAAAACCTTGTTCTGTCTTTTCATTGAGTTTCTTTCTCAGCTTATCTAGTATGTGCATATATACTGCGCATCCAAATGTTCGAACATGTGCAAGATTTGGCTTCGACTTCCACCATCAGTGTATGATTCCTTCGTTCAGCTATTCCCGCCTCTGATACCATGTCGTAAATTGAGAGAATGGGCAGCAGAAGCTTGAGTGTAGACGTCTAGGAATGGAAACGCAGCAATTAGCAGTAGAAATAGTTAAATTCACAAGTGTGGACTGTCCACAACATGTACTTGTGATCTCCCAAGGTGTGTAGATGCACCAAGATCAAGACTAGATTGAGATTCAAGATCTATCTTTGATTCTATGGCAAAAACACACTACTACATGCAATCAATCACTTCCAACTCTCACTCACACGTGTGGGAAGTATCCAAAAAATTATTCTAAGTAAAAACAAGCTGCTCTCCTTGGGTAGAAAGATAAAATCATCATGAGCTCTCAGGTAGAGAGAGAAAGCTAGAAAATCACTTACACTCAAAATTCACTCAATCTCTTAATCAATTAGATCCAAATGAGAAGTACAATGATACTAGTAGATCCATGAGCTACCACAATGCCTAACTATGATTGGACCACACTTTTGCCACCTCTTAATCCTATTGGACCATTGATCCATTCACCTCTAAATTCTATTGGACCATTTTCAAGCAAATCTCAAATTCTATTGGAACCCTCAAGGTTCCACCTCTAAATCCTATTGGACCTCTTAAATTTCATCAAACAAAAGTATTACACTTGTCTACACTCTAATTGGCACAAGTTTAGCCTCTTACTCTATTTTGGCTAAATAGTGACATTACAAGTGGAAATGGGTAATTCGCCATCTATGACAAATTTGGTCCTATCAACATCCTACACCTAGATGCTTGATATAAAAAAACATAAGACCCCTATATCTAACATAGATACTCTTTTTCAATTCTTCACACTCCTCCTAAAAAATTATCTATGAAGATTTAAGCATTGATCTTGATATAACTCCAAGATTAGATCTATGCTTGATGAAAGCACTTTTGCTCAAAGGCTTGGTGAGTAGATCGGCAATACAAGAGAACGAGTTGACATGCTCCAAATATATTTCTCCTCCAATAAGCTTTTCTCTCACAAAATGGTGTGCCACTTCTATATGCTTGCTTCTTGCATGAAATATGGGATTATTGGCAAGAGCTTGGGCCGAGATATTATCACACTTGATCACTGGTAGATCATCTTCCTTGATGCACTTTAGCTCCAATAATAATCTCTTGATCCAAAACACCTCTTTGGTGGTTGTAGTGAGTCCTTTGTGCTCGGCCTCACATGAAGAGAGAGATATAGTATCTTGCTTTTTGGAAAGCCAAGATATTAGATTGCCTCCAAGAAAGATAGTGTATGCACTAATAGACTTTCGATCCATCTTGTCACTTGCAAAATCCGAATCTGAGTAGCTAATAATGGATAGATCCTCACTTTTATAAAGTAGACCACAATCACAAGATGAAGATACATATCTTAGAATCCTCTTGGCCATCTTCCAATGATGAATCTTAGGATCTTGCATAAATTGACTCAATTTGTGCACACAAAAACTTAAATTGGGCCTAGTAATGGTAAGCCAAATCAAGGAGCCTACAAGACTCCTAAAAAGTGTGATGTCCTCGAAGGATCTTTCATCACCTTTATTAGGATCTTTTACAATTTGCTCCATTAGAGTATCTATGCTCTTAGAATTTTTCATATGAAATTTTTTCAACATAGAGTGAGCATATCTAGATTGGCATATAAAAACATGATCTTCATAAAAATCAATCTCTAGGCCTAGGATGTAATGTATTTCTCCTAGATCTTGCATTTTAAACTCACATCCAAGTGCTAGCTTAGTTTCACCAACTAGATTGATACACCTTCCACAAAGAATAATGTCATCAACATAAATTAGAAGAATGACAATATTACTATCAACAAACTTTAGATACATGGAAGGATCATAGTCACTAAGAGTAAATACTAGTGAGATAAGGAAAGAATTAAGTCTTGAATACCATGATCTTGGTGCTTGCTTGAGTCCATAAAGACTTTTGAAGAGCAAGCACACTTTGAACTCATCCTTGATAAATCCTTGAGGTTGTTCCATATAGATCTCCTCCTCAAGATAACCATTTAGAAAAGCATTGGATATACCTAAATGGAACACCTTCCACTTAAAGAAAAAAGCAAGAGAAATAAGAATTCTTATTGTGACCATCTTTGCAACGGGTGCAAAGGTCTCCTCATAATCAAGGCCATGGATTTGAGCAAATCCTTTGGCACATAATCTTGCTTTATACTTGTTGATGGTGCCATTATGATTGTACTTGATCCGAAATACCCACTTGCAACCAGTCACATTCTTGTTGGATGGAGGATCCACAAGCTCCCAAGTATTGTTGGTGATCAATGCACCATACTCTTGCTTCATGGCATCATACCACTCCTTGGTATTGAGTGCCTCTTGTACATTCTTTGGCTCTTCATGAGAGACATAAAAAACACAATTAGTGGAATCAAGATCCACTTGTTTTCCTTTATCAACATATGAGAGCCTCTTAGGCTTGGATCTATTTCTCATGGATCTTCTTATTGAGAAAATCCAAGGAGAGTCTTCTTCAATTCTCGACCCCATTACATCATAATTGTCTTCAAAATCAATAATAGGTGATGCAGCCATAGACTTCTTGATCTCGGCCTCTTCAAAAAATGAATGTTGATCTTCATGAACGACAACATCTCTACTTTCAATAACTTGAGAAGTAGAGAGTACAAAGACTCTATAGGCCTTTTTGGTGGATGAGTATCCAACCATGATCCCTTTGCATGCACTAGGATCTTCCTTCTTCCTTGTTTCCAAGGGAATATGGGCAAAGCATATGCATTCAAAAACTCTAAGGTGATCAACCTTAGGCTTCTTCAAATAGAAGATTTCATATGGTGACTTCCCTCCAAGAGCTATATGTGGGAGCCTATTGCAAAGATAATTTGCATAGTTAATGGCTTCTCCCCAAAAATATTTGGGCAAAGATGCATCAATTATCATAGATTTTGCACATTCACATAGAGATCTATTCTTTCTCTTGGCCACTCCATTTTGAGATGGAGAATAGGCACAAGAGAACTCTCTTTTAATGCCTTCAAGCTCACAAAAATCATGAAATTCATTGGAGATATATTCACCACCTCCATCACATCTAAGAGCTTTAATCTTGAATGAGAATTGCTTCTCTACATAAGCTTTGAAAATAAGGAAATGATCAAACCCCACAGATTTAGAAGCAATAAGATATATCCAAGTGAATCTTGTGAAATTATCAATGAAAGTAACAAAACAAGTGGCTCTTCCCTTGCTTATAGTTGATGAGAAATGCACATCCGAGTAGATTAACTCCAAAGGATGCTTGCTTTTTATAGAAGATCTTGTAAATGGCTTTTTGTGAGATTCAAAGAGACTTTTGGAGGAGCTTCATGTGATCAAGGCCGAGGATATTCCATGCATTTATTGTGACAATCAAGCATCACAACAACTTGCCACCAATCCTATCTTCCATGCTCGAACCAAGCATATCGAGATTGCACACCACTTTGTAAGGGAGAAGGTACAAGCCAAAGAGATCAAGCTCCATCATGTGTCATCATCCGAATGTGCTGCTGATATTTTAATCCAACCCTTGCCAAAGGACTCAGTTATGAAGTTGAGATTTGCACTTGGTGTTGTAGATAGATGTACACTAGATTTGCCAAGCTAGACTTTGAGGAGGACTGTTAAGATTGTCAAAATTCTAGCTTTGATCTATGATGTTATTTGTAAAACTTGATTCCACACGTGTGGAGCATGTTCCCACGTGTGGATGTTAGGCCTAGATGCATTCAATTTGGTTAGATAGGAAAAAAAAATTGATTTACATATGTGTGAACTAGTGCTAGTCAAGTTGAAAATTGCCATCTGGCAATGTTTTACTAGTTGATCAAGCATACCCTTGTGATTAATGATGATTTTCCACGTGTGAGAGGCCGTTCCCACGTGTGTACATATTTGGAAAATATCAATAGATGATCATAGGAGTTAATTATGTAAGTTCCTAGAAGTGAGAAAAATTTCTCAAATCAGGAAAATCAAGGTGAGGCAATGAAATCAATTTAGGAATCAAAGATTTGGCACGTGTGGCATCTATTTACATGGCCATCTTGCCAATTACAATGCATGTGACCAAAATGGTCAAGCTAGAATTGTGAAATTTCAACACTCCTCTCACAATTTAGCTTGATGAGATCCGAAAGTGATGTGGCACCAGACCTGCTGAGTTAACATATTAGGTCGAAATGTTCTTGATCTATATATAGATCATCTTTGTAAATAACAAGTTTGATGAGTGATCTTGATTTTGAGACAAATCCATGTTGTTTTCACCATTTGTGTTGTAATTTTATGGATTGAATGCTATCAATATTTAATGTACTTCACTCTCTGTTTACTATCCGTACTGTGATAGGATTTCACACGTGTGAGGCCGCCCATCCACTTAATTGATCAATCAATTGTTGTTCTTGTTAGTTAAGTGCATGTTTTTTATCTAGATCAAGACCTAATCAATAGTGGAAGATCAATATAACTAACATCCAACACCTCTTGTGCATCGATTGAAGATTCATTTAGGGTCATGAAATCGGTAAAATTAACAAAACGTACATCCAAAAATAAAAAAAAGAGGTTGCAAAAATTATAGCTAACTAAACTTGGAATGGTTCACTAAAATGGCCATAACTTGGTCATTATAGCTCCAAATATAAAAAGAATAAATACTTCTCAAAGCTAGGAGAAAGAGCTACTAGTCTAAAACCAAGAAATCACACAAGAAATAAAGATTAATAGGCCAAAAATTAAACAAGTGTTTTGGAAAATGAAAAATCAAAAAAAAAACTAAAAAAGTAGTAACTAGAAACTCTACCAATTATTTTTTAAAAAAAACATCAAATTTGATGTGGAAAGGATCTAATGCTCTGGTACTAAAATTGTCATGTGCCCATATTAGCATCCAAACATCTAATCCATTCATAAACATCAAATTAGCATTGTGAAAGCATGAAATTTGAGAACTAGTCAACATTAGACAAAATAGAAAAACTTTCATCAAATATGATAAAGAAATGTAAGATATGAAAAAAAACAGATCCAAAACATATTTGATAGATCAACAAGATCTGGGCCTAATTTGGATGCACATTTAGATTTAGCTACAAGATAGAAATCATCAATTTACACATGCTAGAATCACATAAATTGCTAAGATCTGATCATAAGCACTTAAATACAGTAAGGTATTGTTCATGTCCGTACAGCAGCAGCAGCCTACTGTCCTTCACACGTGTGGATGCAAGATCAACAACAAAAATGACATTCTACACACTAAAAGCCAAAATATTTTGAGAAATACACATGAGATGGACATAGCTACCTCATCCATCTATCTACTTGCCAAAATTAGTGGCCTTTATTGACAAATATAAATCTATCTCTAAGTTGAAATTTCATATTGGCCTCAAAATTGCCAAAATATCTCAACTAAACTAGTTGAAATTTTCACATAAAATCCATAATTATTATTGATCATTCAATACATCAAACTTTAATCTAGAGCATGATCAAGGTCTCATGTGATTTTAAACACATGAATCACAAAATACATCAAAAAAGCTCTCAAATAAAACCTTCAAGCTATAGAATAGCTTTCAAATTTAGCACGACCTCAACTAGTTATAGTAATCTAATGTGCTTCTATTAGGAGTTTGGGACCTTACAACCATTATTATAATCCCATTATTTACAAATATAGCATAGTTGTCAAGCGTTAGATTTAACATTGCAATTATCAAGCACATGAGCTAATTACATGCAATATATAATACTTCATGATTTGATATTATATAATTTTTTTCACTCCAATGATAAGTGGCCACTAACATAATATTCAATAGTTATTGAAATCAATAGTAAAATGCTCTTATAGATACATGGATTCACGTGGCTACAAGATAGTTGAAAAATCAACAAAAAACTTGATGGTCTTATATAACATTTTAGCACAATCGTCAAACATGCTTTGATCCGCCTACTCCTCTCCTTTGCAGTCGCAACAGATCTTAAAGTCCACCAGATGGATGTCCAAACCGCTTTTCTCAATGGAACCATCGAAGACGCAGCCAGAGGGATACAAACTCAACGACAAGCAATAGCACCTTGTATGCAAAATTCACAAGGCGCTCTAGGGACTGAAACAGTCACCTAGAGCCTGGTTCCAGAAGATCAACGCATTTCTGATAGAGAATGGTTTTATTCCAAACTCAGCAGACTCGATGTTAGCAGATTCCAGGAAATCCTCAGATGCCGAGCCAAGCTAAAACACAGAGCATCTCTCACCCAAAACCGAGGAGGTCTTAGAAGGAGGAGAGCCAAGGACTACTAGCTAGAATGACATATGATTTCTATGTGAGCCTACATGGTGAATCCCAGAGAAGGAACGACCATGTAGGAGCTAGTAATGTTCCTAGGAAATGTAAATAAGTGTAGACCCCTCTTAAATAAATTAAAGTGAGCCACCTTTTGATGGTGACCTTTAGTGGAAGGGCTATTTTCACATGTAATTTCTAAATTAGTGGAATTGCCACTTAGGCTCCACATGGGCAGCCCTCTTGCTTATTTAAGGCCCCCCTCTCTTGTGAGGGAACTTTTTTTTGTCAAGAACTTGTGAAAGATATTCTTTATTCATGCAAAAGAAATGAGAAATAATAGAAAATTAAGATCAAAGATTTCCATTTCCAAGCAGTTACGTGAAAAAAAAAAATACGTAAGTTGAATTACATAAACCCAGCTAACATCAACTTGTGTAAACCTAAATGCAAAAGTAATGACCCAATTAACACCAAAAGCTTTTAGTAATATGTTTATCTGACTCTGGAATCCATCACGCACCAAAGACCAAAGGTAGCAAAAAGATTATGCTGCACAGCAAAAGAATTGTTGTGAATTTGTGCTGGCTGAAGGGAAAGGTGTAAACAGTCCTTCCTTTGTTATCCTCATCATTATTGTATTGCAAGATTTTCTTATCAATTGAATGTTTTAGGAGGGTTTCAAATCTTCTCTGTTGCTGACGGGCATAATTACTTGTAGCAAGGAATGGGTTAGTTGCCCGACCGCCCCAGCTGTGACTGTTTTGCAGCAATTGATCACTGTACATGTTTACATTCTACATGATTGATGCAAGTTATCCATGTTCAAGGCCAATTCTGTTGGGAACTCCCAGTTTACCAAGCTGATTTTCGGGTTTTAACTGTCTTGAAATTGTTGCATGTGCCAAGACTTAATCTGAGTGAGGTGGTTGAAAACCCCATGCGCAAATAAATTGATCAAAAATGTCAGTGGAACTGGCCTTGGCAAGGTGGTTCCTAACTTGGCAAAAAGGTTCCACTTAGGAACCCCCACAGGGGTACCTGAGGCCACACTAGCAAACCAAGGCAGCTTAGCAACAATTTCACTTTTCATATTTTTATTATGTTGTCAATTTATCGATGGCATCAGCAAGGCTTGGCGATGATGTTTCAATAGCAAGGCATGTGGAAGAGTTCTGCCTGGTAACTGATAGCAGAAAGAACAAACAGGTGACCAAGGCATTTCTATTGTCAAAGAAAACTCAGCCATGTAAAATTAGCACACATACTGTATATACTTATGTTCCTTCTAGGATAGTAACTGAACATAGCATCCAAGATGTGCAATTAATGTAAAAGGACATTTCATTGCACAATCAATACAACAAGGTCCACAACACTCAAATAAAATGCAATTCATTAGTGAGCATAGAACTCAGAAACAGCAGCAATCTAGTAGAGAAGTAAAAAACAGCATGATTACATCTTATGTTGTGAGCAAAAAGTGGCTCTGCAGAAGAGACAAGTACGCTTCTGAATTTCATATATCTCCACGACTGCAAACCAGCCCAAATATATGGTTGGAAACATGAGATCTATTTGCTGAAAAAGCTTTACTAAATTTTGACCATGAATGGATCTCAAATCTCAGCGGTTAGCCTTGGCAACACGTTCAATCTCGTCCTTCTTCTTGATTGCATAGCTGCAAATACAAGAAAAAAATTGCAAAGAAAAAAATTAAGGTCTATCAAATAATTGAAAAGTGAATATCCACCATACATGAAGGCTACTTCACAAACCTCCTACTGCCTTCCTCAGAATTGTATAGCGAATGGCATCGGTTTACCTGTTGGAGGATCCCTTTGCAGCATTGATCAGTTCATCTGCTAGGCATTCAGCAATAGTCTTGATATTCCTGAAGGCACTTTCCCGCGCACCTGTTGTGAGCAAGTAAATAGCTTGGTTCACTCTCCTCAAAGGAGATATATCAACTGCCTGCCTCCTGATAACACCAGCAGATCCAATCCTTGTTGCATCTTCACGGGGACCACTGTATTCAAGAAATAGTCAATACATAAAACGAGCTTAATAAGTCGAGTCGTAAGCCATGACCTATTCAAGACTGATCGCCCTTTCTACTAAAACGATTGTTTCACTTTGCACCCAATGAGCCAAGCAAAACAAATTAGTGCTTTTGTATACCTATTGATGATAGCATCTACAATGACTTGAATGGGGTTCTGATCTGTGAGCAGGTTAATGATTTCCATAGCATGCTTCACAATTCGCACTGCCAACAACTTCTTTCCATTGTTCCGTCCATGCATCATCAAGGAGTTTGTTAACCTGAAAACAGGAAACAAACATTCTAAACACGAAAGCCTGGTAACATGTCTAGTATATACTATAAGCTAAATAGTTGAGGCCTCGGGCTGATAGTCTATGGCCTGCCAGAGATTCCAAGATTCAAATAGTATTAAGAAGCTTAAAGGGTTGACACTTGTTCCTTGGTTTTTGGGGGTCCCACGTTCCCTACTAACCATAAATACCAGCAAAGGTTTGCATTGCAATGCTTGCAAACTTGCAAACACATTTACTACAAAATGCCGTTGCAAACTTTAAGCATTTTCAGTTAGGAAGTTTTGTGTAAATTATTGTTTACAGATGAAGTTTCCAAGGAAATTTGAACGTTCTGCAATGTGATGTTTCAAACTTTGTGCTACAACCACCATATGATTTCATGTGGTAGAATTAGGGGGTTGATTCCATGACAAAAGTTTGTGAACTTTTTGACTTGTTGACAAGCTTGCAAACAGATTTGCAAACCCAAACATTTGCTGGCAACTGTGGTATGTAAGCACAGAACTGTTTCGTTGTGTACTGTACGCACAGATCTTTATCATTAATAAAATACTAGTTTTGGCTTTTATGCTGAAAATTCAAAAAAAAAATACAACTATGTATGCGACATGGGAAAACTTCCCCCGATTTCCAGGTTCCATACACCGTGCAGAGTCCACAATGGAATGACTCGGCTTGAATGTTCGAATAGATTGAACTGTAATTGTCCAATATTTTAGTAAACCTTTTCAAGAGTGAAAAAGTAAGCAATAGACACTCAAGTCGTAACACAAACCCTACATCCTTACAAATATGTTACACAAAAAGAGCCAAAAGAAGGTAAATATTAGAACATCTCAAACCGATTCCAAATGCCTCGAAGTGTTTCAAGGTCAAACCACTACAAATCACTGCAATTCTTTGGAACTTTGGTTTCTATGTCAAAACCGTTCAATAGCAGCAATTCTTTGGAACTATGGGGTCACAAGAGCAATTGGAGATTAAAATCATTACTCAAGGACGTGGAATTTAGAAAACCAGAGCAACCTTTCAACTATAGGGCACTGGGCCTTTCTGAAGCGCTTTACTGAGTAACGCCCAGCCGTGTGAGGAACAAAGGTGGCATGTTTATCAACGGAGACAGCAATATAGTCTGCCAAAGATATGTCGCTCACCTGCAAAATTCACCGGTTTCACTTTCAAAACCAGATAGATCCATGATCCACTATAACCGATCCCAAGCACACCGCTTTCACTTTAACCCAGACACAAAAGAAGAAACAGACCGCTTTCACACTCAAAACTAGATGCATTCCAACATCCAACCAACCAAGAGTGCCGCAGCGAGCCTTGTGAAATTTGCTTTGGATCAGCGAATGCTACCAAGAGTAGATGTATAGTAAAAACCCAACTCATTGAAAGAAAGGAAGCAGCAGAAGTGGAGAGAAATAAGACCTCCACATCGTCAAAGGACCATCGACCAAACAGCTTCACATCCGGCTGAACCACTGCCACCGCCATTCTGCACCTGATATCTCACACTAATATTTGTTACTGCAAGCGTCGATGGATCTTAGCAGCTGCTTGCTGGAGATCAAGCCACACAGCAAGACGAAGATCAGCAGCAGCAGCAGCAGCAGCAGCAGCAGCAAAAGAGAAAGAAGAAAACGAAAAAGAAGACGAGGAAGTTTTGTTTTAGGGTTTGTGATATAGTAGAGGAGAAGAAGAAATTGGTGAGATTAGGGCTTGGCCTTCCAATGCCTATGGTCTCTAGGCTTAATCACATGTATGGGACATGGTCATCCATAGACTTGAATGGTGGTAAGAGTCATTTATATCTCCTCCTTTACTCATGAGAGTTTGTGGAAAGGATCACTTGAGAAGTGTTGTAGAGTTGAGACTCAACTTCTCGCATGGCATCACTCGAACCACCACCAGATATAAAAGATTTGCAAATATTTTACGTACTTTTACTCTTACCGAAGTGTAATGTGTTGTAAAAGTTATCCAGGCATCATTCTCTACGATGAATAGAATGTAGTGAATTGGTCCCAAAAAAAAAACTTTTAAGAGCATGCAAATTTCTCATTATGATTTATGTGGCTTATTGGGCAAGTTTATTTCTTTGGCAAGAATTTTCACCCCATTATCGCCTCCCGTTCACAACTACTTAAGCATATGTAGTTTAATATCAAAAATCTCCGACCAACTCGGCTACCCGAATGATTGTGCTACTCACTAAAGTGTGTTTTCCCTAAAGTTTACTCACTCGATTATCCAAGCTTCTTCTCTTTATATGATATACCCAACCTTATGGTAGGCCTACGTTTCCCTTAAATCTAGAAGTTCCATATATGCGTGCAAGCCAAAAGTGGTCTATTTTAATTTGTTGCACTTTAAAGCTCTCCTTATTAAACCTTACTCGACCTCATTTCACAGAAAGGCATTAACACCCAAACCACTCTCTCTATCCCAAGTTATCATCCAACTAGTCCTCACTACGGTTACTCATGCAGTCATATATTTCACCATATGTAAATTGTAGTGACCCAATTGCCCTTTGTAAAGGCCCCCATTCCCTTCAATTTGTAGTAGATTTCTTTTATGATTGAATATGCGAACGTGGTCATTAAAATGAACTAGACATGGACCATATTCAGAGGATATTTTGTATGAACTTGTTACTGTAATGGATTGAGTGCATGTGCAGGTATTAGTACGTCAAATTAAGAAATTTAGAAATTGTAATTCATGATAATAGTTTGGAGGAGATGTGTAGGTTCCACAAGTAGAATATGAAGATTTAAAAACCTATAAAACATAGTCCTTTCTTAGTGGTATGTTTTTTACATTTGACCTTTCCTTAAGATTATGTGCGGGTACTTGAAGAAGTGCCTAAAGAACAAGAACAATTTAGCTTGGTAAAGATGTGTAGGTTCTACAAAAAGAATCTGAGGATCTAAGAGCATAGGGAAAAAAATGTAATGATAAACCATTTCTAAATGGTGTGTTTTGATATTTGACCTTTGTTTAAGGGTATGTACAAGTACTTTGAGGAAGTGCTTGAAGACACAAGAATAAGAATTTGAAAGCTTGTTAAGCTTAGCTTAAGAATGGTTTGAAAAAGGCTTTTCAAAAGTTTATGAAGAAGGCTTTTTATAAGTTTATAATAAAAGCTTGGAGGAGTCTATAAGAATTGGGGATGGGCCAAGGGATTGTCACCCTTTTTAAATCATTTCTACCATAATTGGAGATGGACAACTTCTAGAAAAAAAAAAGCCTAAAAATTGATGACTATTATGCAACATAAGATGGACATATACTAGATCCCTTCCTTAGAAAGTTTGCACTTGAAGTGAATTTCCAAGTTGTGACACATAAAATCCAATTTGAAATAGACTATTGTTAAATGTTGAGCCAACTACCTTCTATGCATGTAGATCACTTATTTACTTTGCATTTTATATACCTCACCACCACTAGACTAGATATCAATTATGTTGTAATCTCATGGCAGCATCACCTATGGAACTCCAGAATAGTAGCCAAGTACATTGTGAGATATGTTGAAGGCACATTTACGCTTGGTCTAGTTTATTCAAGACAATATGATCTACCTAAGCTGAAAGGTTATGTGGATGCTGATTGGGTTGGTAGCATAGATGATAGGAAATCAACTACTGGTTATGCTTTTGACATTGGCAATGGTTGATCCTCCTGGTCGAGCAAAAAACAACACATTGTATCACTTTCTACCACAAAAGTTGAGTATAAGACATGATGTTCATCAACACAAGAGACAATTTCGCTACATGAATTGCTTGGGAAAATCGACATAAGGCAAACCAAAGGTACTATTATCTTTTGTGATAGTCAGAGTGGGATACAATTGCCCAAAAATCTTGTATTTCATGCTAGAACAAAGCACATAGAGGTAAAGTACCATGTCATACTCAAGAAGCTTTGTTCAAAAGCCATAGATGTGATTTATTGTAGTACTACTTTACAATTGGCTTGATGTATTCACAAAGTCACTAAGCAAGGACATGATGTAGCTTGGCATAGAAACAATAATTTGAATTGAAAAAAAAGTTGAAGAATATGTCTTTTCTATCTTACTTGCAATGTCATGATAATGTATATTTAAAAAATTTGAATTGTAAGTAACTATGCTATCATGGAGGCATTTTCCATGAATAGTTTCATTGTTTATAGCCTTGTAAATGATAATTATTGAGGGAGAGAGTTAGAAAGGCAATAATAATTCGTTTCTTCACAATTACTTGCCATTTCTTTTATGGTCACTTTCTCTCTCTAAGTTCTAGGCAGTTCGACGAATCTTTTTTTGAGCCCTTTAGCTACTACTTATGTACACTTCATTTTTAGTCACTGTGATATACATTCGGTGTGTGGAGCAATTCATCTTGTCTTGTGTATAAAGCACTTAATGGTGTGTATGCATGTGATTGAATCGATCTACATCAATTTGTCAACTCTTCCTTGTTACCCTTATTTTTGCCACCTATCCTACAGATTTCATCCTTGTTTGAGTGCAATGGGCAAGTAAAAGGAAGGATCAACTCAGTTGTAGTATAGGGAGTTTGAATATTGATCCTACGGAGAAGGTGTGATCTAAAGACAAAATTATGTCTCTACAAACAAGGGAGCGGCAGTTTGTCAGCTGCCTCCATGCTACACTCTTTCGTAGGATTAAAACTATTGAAGAATCTTAGAAACTCAAGGGAAACTATGCTAAATCTATTCCTACTGCCTCATAGTTGTTTGTGGGCGATGTATCCTTCAATGCTCTTGGCCTCTTTTGGTTCAGGTCTTGGCATTTTGCGAGTAAATTTTGTGTGAGTTTTGCGAGTTTCTTTCTTACCATGATTCAACAAAAAGATAGCACATGGTGTACTACTTTTTTTTATGCTACTACTTCAATGTTTATTATGAAGAATGTGATTTGGTACAAAGTTAAAATCCCACAAAGTTAAAAAAAAAAAAATCAAATTTAAATTTTTAGCCTCCAAAGATAGCACGCCGCATGCTAGGCGAGACAGCCCGAAAGAAAAAAAAAAAAATTGGCGGTCTCACTCGGCATGCAGGCGTGCTTTGTTTGGAGGTTGCAAAATATTTTTCTCATTTCAGTGTGTTATCTTCAAAGGCTGCAAATTTTTCTTTATAATTGTTTTACTTAGCACATCGGCTTACTATGTTTGGAGGCTGAAAAAAAAAATTCTGAAATAATGTTTTTACTCAAAATTTGGTTCTCAAATGTGTCATAATAACTTTTCTATTTTATAATTTACTCGGCTAGCACACCGACATGCTAGTTGAATCAGCTCAAAAAAAAAGTTCTTCAAAACAATTTCATTTTTTTGAAATAAAAAATCTAGCACGCCGACATGCTAGCTTTTACAACTTCAAGAACAATTTTTTTGCATAAAATTAAACCTATATCTATAGAGTAGCAAAGTAATTTCTGTTGGACCTATTTAAAATTTGATGGATAGTTAAAATTTTAAGTATGCATCAAACCACAATTCTTGTTTTTAAACAATCATGTAGTAGCATAAAAAGAGCACACCATGTGCTAGATGCGTAGAAGAAACTTGCAAAAAATTTACTCACAAAATGTCAAAACCCTTTGGGTTCCAAGGCTTTAACGAAAAAGGAAATCCTACCTATGGTGGCTTAAGACATGTGATATGGATCTAACACCTATTTTTGTGGACTACAGCCAAGAGAGAAGGAAGAGAATGGCGACATGCCATGAAAGAGCTTGGAAACCGTTCTTCTTAAGCGCAAATCTATAGCTTGGCACTAAAAACCTGTAAATCTACAACAAGAGATAATACTATGTATATCTAGCGATCTAGAGGCATCAAGCATACATAGTAGAAAAGCAAGCATCAAGCATATCCTACTGTGCTTTGAGGCACTTAATCAAAAATTAGTTGTTTATTCTAGTTATGCTTCAAGGCGTATTTACAGTAGCTGCACCTTGCATAGTTCTAATGCACCATTAGTGTCTAACTTTTATTTAAGTACATGACTTTACAAAATAGAGGCTGTACGAGCCCTCCATATTATTTGTCTCGTGCATTGGGCACGTATTGCAAATGGCCAACTTGCCCCCCACACTAATTAGGCACTAGTCCCATAGTGCCAAAATGGTTGTTGCAACGGTGTTGGTGGTGTTGTTGTTGGAGTGATGGTGAAGTGGTCATTCGGCTAGCAATCTATTGCTTTGCTAGATGTTGATCTACATGGAGCCACTTGGATCTAGTGCGTTGTTGATTGGAGGTACATCATGGGTGTGATTGTTGTTGAGCTGGTCCGGTAACGAAGATGAGCTAGTGCATCGATGGCAACGAGCCGATGCATCCCTGGTGATGAGCCGGTGCATCTATGGCGATGAGTTAGTATGTTGAATGGTGAAGGTGAAAATGAATAAGGGGAGGGGAAAAAGGGGTGCTGGTTAATTCTGACAAATCCCCAAGATACTCGGCCAGAACTACCCAAGAGCACCTCTCACCTTACACTGAGGAGGTCTCTAAGAAGATGAGATGAACGAAGACTGAGAGCCGAGTATGAGAGCTGAGGAATACTAGTTTATATTGTCAAGTAGAAACTATGTAAGCCTCATGGTGAATCCCGAAAGATGGAATGACCATGTGGGAACTAGTATTTGTAGGCAAAGTAACAAATGCAAGTAGGTCCCTCTTAAAAAGGTAGAGTGAGCCACCTTTTGATGGTGACATCTAGTGGAAAGCATAATTCGTACACCACTCTTTTTAACATATTTGTGCTATGTCGAGCCTTTATACTGGGGGAAAGGAATGTTACATACCTATGTAACTAGCATTACTTCAGAACCCTATTGGTACATTTAGTGTTGGGGGCTAAATGACAAGTTACCCTTAGGATTAAGGGTATGTCCCCTTGGATAAGGACAAGCAAGTGACTATACCTTGGTCGAAGATGCCACTAGGATGTCACCTGAGGAGCTATCTTGCTTATTTAAGAGACCTCCCCTTTGTAGAAGGGAAGCTTTTGTAAATGTATCTACTCCATGCTAAAATGAGAATATCCTCCATTAGTTTTGATGTATTTTTGAGCTCCTTGATCATTCTTGTTTCTTGAATGATGCATTAATGATCTTGCCCCTCCATCTCCTTTGTGTGTGGTTGTGGATTGTAGTTGTGGATTAGATTTCATGTTTTTTTGTGGATTAATGTAGGCAACAACATTGTGGTAAATCATCTTGGCTGGATTTGTGGTGTAAATCTTACAAATTCTATGACAGTCCATTCATTGATGTTCTTGGCAGTTCAAGAATCAAGAAATGTGTGTTTCTTGATCCTTGAGCTTTCTAAAATGTTGTTCAGTTAGGTTTTTCATTTTTTGGTTCTGTTTTTCAATCATGTTTAGAGTAGTTTCTGGTTTTGCAAGTAGATTAGCTTTTTTGAATTTGACATTTTCTTGAACAGTTTCAAGAAAATGAAGAAAACAACAAAACTCATGATTTCATGAATTTGAGTTCCATTTTGCCCGGTATTTGTTACTACACATTCACTTCCATTTGATCTACCATCTATCATATTCTTGGATGCTTTGTTTCTGTTTCAATTTTTCAATTTTCTACTTCTTGCATATTTCTACCTGTCAACTTAAACTCAGCTCATAGACCATCATAAACATGTCAAGAACCATTGAAACCTGAAATTTTTAAACCCACCATCCCTCCAACCAAACAACAAAACAAACTGATCACTTAGTGACAGCCTAGTGATAGGCATTTGATTAATCAACTATCACACACATTCAACCGATCACCGTTACCACAACATAACACACACGACCTTAAAAGGTGCAAAATAGTGCCATTGCTCATATTTTAAAATATTAAGTTTTCGATACTTCATTAATTTTTCAACACTTCGTTAATTTTTTGACACTTCATTAATTTTAGGACCCTTTGTAAAAAACCAAAACAAACTTTTTTTTTTCAACCGACAACCCTCCTTCAAATCTCAACCAAATAAACTCCCACTTACCATCTTGATCGAACGGCCTACCTTCCATCTCGACCGGACCACCCTCCATCCCATCTCGACCGGACCACCCTCCATCTCATCTCGACCGATGACCCTCTTTGAGAACTTGACCGATGACCTCACTAACATCTTGACCGGACCGACTTTATTTTTCAAACCTTTACTAAATTTTCGATCCTTTGAGATTTTCGACCCATTAAAATTTTTTCGATCCGTCCATTTTCGATACCACATTTTTTTTATCCATCCAATTTTTTGATACACCATTTTTTGATACCATCCATTTTTTTTTCGATACTCCGATTTTTGAGTCATCATTTTCGAGTCATTAGTCTTTCGAGCTACCAATTTTTTGAGTCACCCATTTTTTGAGTTATTAGTTTTTCGAGTTGTCAATTTTTTGAGTCACCCATTTTTTTGATCCACCCATTTTTCCACACCTCATTTTTTTCGATCCAAATAAGTTTTTATACCATTCGTTTTCGATACCATCCATTTTTTCAACCCACATCAAATTTTCGATACCTCGTTTTTTGATACCACAGTTTTTCAGTACTCCATTTTTCAAAAAAAAAATTCGATACTCCATTTTCGATACCACACTTTCTCAATACTCCATTTTCAATACCTTGTTTTTTGATACCACAATTTTTTGATACCACACTTTTTTGATACTCATTTTTTTGATACCACAATTTTTCGATACTCCATTTTTCAATACACCAATTTTTGATCTATCATTTTTTCAATACAACAGTTTTTCGATACCATCCATTTTTTGATACACCATTTTCTGATCATCTCCATTTTTCGACCCCAACTCCAGTTCTTACCAAACCAGTTTTCCGATCCAAGCTCTTTCCGACCAAACATCCAACTTAAAGAAAAAAAAAATCCAAAATCCAAAACCCAAAAAACAACAACAAACATACAAAACACAAAAAAATACGATCTTACCCAATGGAACACCATTATGATCTCGATGTCACCGACGACTATCCACCCAACATGGTGTGTCCAACAACTGAACAAATCAAATGTCATAGGTTCTACCGAATGCAGTCACAAATCCACGAGCCATCCACAAATCCATTCGAAAGAGGAGAATCTGATAGAGACCGAGCCCATTTTCACGGTGTTGAGTCCTCACAGGCCAAAACACACCTGAGTGGAGCTTTTACTACTTACGGAGCTCATATTGAAAAGAGAACCCAAGTTTGATCTACTCAAATTTGACGGTAGTTCGGACCCTCAAAGATTCTTGCAAATCTTTGAAAATGCGTGCGACGTTTACGATGAAACATCCAACGACGCTATGGTTCAATTGTTTTCCATGACCATGATCGATAAAGCACATGACTGGTTTTTTAACCTCGATCGTGACAATAAGCCTGATTGGTCTGCATTGAAAGAGTCCTTTTCGTTTGATAGAGAGTCCTTTTGTCAAATTGAGTAACATCAAGATGGCAAAAGATGAACGCGTACGAGACTATATTGAGCGTTTCAAGCACTTAAAGAGTCAAGTACAAGAACCACCCACCGAGAACAGATGCTCATCATCTGGTTTTTAGTCGGACTTCCAAGATGAATCAGACACGAGTTTAAATCCAACGATGAATATACGAGTCTCAAGTTAGCTATATCTGATGCCATACGGGAAGAAGATGAAGGATCAGATGTTGACGAACCTAGGGAACGGACAACATGTCGTGCTGCTATCCAGGAATCGAAGCCGATCGAGGATACTTGAGATCAGCTTTGGAAATCACAACTGGAGTTGCTTAATCAGCAACATCAACTATAGATGGAACAACTCACCAATGAGTTTTGAAATACCTTGATGTCTATCCAACGTAGTATGCCTGGTCAACCACACACTACTTAGGCACCTAATAGACAAACACCCATCTGGTGTCCACACTGTTGGGCTACACATCCTGTGGATGCTTGCCCTTCATATTAGCCTATTTAAGCACATGTCATCCAACGATATGAAGAACAACCATCCCACTTTATTCTGAAAACTATTCAGAAAATCCAAATGTACTAGCCATACAAGATGACTATGCGATAACACAAGGGCCAATGAACAACATATGTTTCATCTGGCCAATTCATGGTTGATTGTCCAGTCAAGACCAAGTACCATGCCGAGTGTCCCAACTGTGTTAGAAAACGCAGTTTCAAAGACTGCCCAAGACAACCCAACAAGATCCTACATGCCCGCCAAATCCATTACGAATACGGTGAGGTCTTCCACATTCAAAGATGACTCCCAAGGCCTTACAATGGATATACTCACCAACTATGGGAATGGAAAATCTATATAGAAATTCATTTTAATGAATCTTCTCAACAGAGAAGTACTACGAAAATAGTATCTTCTCTTTCCATGCATTTCAAGTTATATCTTACAACATCTGCTATCAAAGATGGTGGCTTTAGTGTCACAAATACTGCCTTGTTTTTGACAAGGGCATATCAGAGTTTTTTACTCTACCACACAGTGCAAGATTGCACTCCTCAAGGTGTATTATCAATGTTGATGAATGACTTTTTGTTTGACAAGTGCTACCATATTAGTTTTCAAGATAACTACAGCAAGATAGAAACAAATTTAGTTAAAAATTGTTCAATCTTCAGTCCAGTCGCCATCCCCACCAATAGTTTTTTTTTTTTGGGGGGGGAGAGAGAGAGTGGATATACTTGGATCCACTAGGAGCAGTTACATTGCCAACAACAACATTAGCAGATTGACAGCCAAGGTCACGAAACCAAAGACGACAACGACAAGGCTAAGAAGATAGATGGGCAATCCAAAGCGACTCAATCAGAAGAAGTACCCCAGTCACGATGAAGATCCTTCAGAAGATGGAAGTACAAGCATTGGGAAATCAGTCTCCTTCTTCAACCAGCCCTCTTGCCACAACATCTGCATCCATTCTCATGCCTATCGCCCACACCATCTACCGTTGTCACCACCGCCACCTTCCACAGTACAAGACTCTACTAGCTGATAGAGTAGTTGTTTTCTTGTTCTATAAATATCAGATTTACATACTTAAGTCACTGATATTTTCTCCTATCACTTAGACTAATGCTTCCACATGGATTCCCAAGGGAAAGTCAGTCCTATCACGGACAAGCTTGATGGAGCCAATTACCATATGTGGAAATTTAAGATGAAAATTGTACTAATGGCAAAAGAATTGTACGACGTTGTTACAGGTGCAGAAGGGAAACCTGAAGCGGATGACACGGCAATCGCCAGATGGAAGTTGAAGGATGGAAAAGCTTTTGCGTTGATCATCCTCAACATCACGGATACCCAGATCGGCCATGTATTTGAGGCTCAGACATTGAAAGAAGGTCTGGGACATCTTGAGCACACTATACGAAGTGCGAAATATAGCTTCCAAGCTACATCTTAGGAAGAAATTCTACTCCCTCAAGATGACGAATGGTGATTCTCTACAGAATCACATTAATCAATTCAAAAACTTGCTAAGACAAATGGCCACTATCAGATCTATCATAGACGATCAAGACGCAGTGATGCAACTGCCTACAAGCTTGCCAAGTTCTTACGATAGTTGGGTGATGATCATCACGACTCATCCAGAATTGACTCTTTCGAGAGTCATTACTATGTTGTTGTAGGAAGACACGCGAAAGAACGAAGCCTCGAGTTCCTTAGCTGATTCTCACACCTTGTACACCAACAAGAGCATGACAAAACAGAAGAAGAAGAAAGGCCCGAAGCAATCAAAGCCAGACCAGAAACCAGCTCAACACAAGGAACCCAATCATAAACAACAAAGTGTCGAGACCCTACAGACATCCTCTAACAGGCTGAATGATTATACTACAACATTTTGCACATGTAGACATGCAAATCTGAATCTGTGCATGTAGGTTTAGACCCGTCAGTAGATCTGTTGGAGGGTTTGTGGATCCCAAGGCAACCCTAACCCTAGTTAACAAGTGAGAGAGATCTAGCACCCTGTGTGTGAAAGTCCAACCCGATGATCACATAGTTATTGATTAGTTACAAGTCAATAAAAGGACTTTAGGCCTTTTTGCGGGACTTTTAATGTCGCAGGGCCAAAATGTCAAGTTAGTGAATAAAGTTGGGTTTTCCTCCAATTTGGATGGTTTCCACTCTTTTTTAAGTTTGAATAATTAGGGAGGCATAAATGAACCAATAGGATTCAGAGGGCAAGGTCCTCCTCTCTACTATAAAAAAGGACCAACTCGAGTTCCTACACATGCTCATTTCTTCATTTTAATAAAGCAGATTGGTTCTCTTGTGAAATGGATTTATGAATGTCCTTGCTCTCTATAATTTTTCTTCTATCTCTCATGCTTTTATTGAGTTTGGTAAATGTTGGATCTGATTGTTATTGGGATTGCATGTTTTTATACTTTTTATGAGGGAGAAAGGGAGAGAGAGAAAGAGTAAGCTATCTTCATTGTGGATCTAGTATTAGTGGATGTAGTGTTAATGCTTAGGGTTAAGGGATGTTAGAGTTAGATTTGGATCTTCCATTCATGCTAAAATATGAACTATATTATTGCTCTCATTGGAATGAATCTATGCGTGACAACTAACTTCATCTCCTCAATGCTAGATTGATTAGATCTTGGGTTGAGGATAGGCAAGGAAAGAAAATCCCACTACAATTTTGGCGCCGTTGTCGGGGAGCTCACCAAATTTTCAGTTTGCAGCATGTTTGTTGGATGGTTAGCTTGCATTAGACATCTTGTCGTGGCATGAATAGCGTTAAATCTGCATTTAGGATTAGTTTGGGAGTGATTTTGCTTGATTTGAGTGGATTTGCTTGTTTGAAATCTAACCTGATTGTGGAACATTGAAAGTTATTTAGATCACCAATCTTAAGATCCATTTGGATTTGAAAATATAAAAAAAAAAACAACAAAAATCGGTCAAATCTACCAAATTTTGGTCAAAAGGAGGCCAAAATCACCATCAAAACTGATAATTTTTTTGCCCTTTTTAAAAAAATGTTCGCCGAATTGCAGACACCTTCAGTTTTGATCATAGAACCTTCAGTTTGAAGGGTGAACAATCCTTCCTAGCAGATTTCCAGAAACATCAGAAAAAACATTAAAAAATACCAAAAAATCACCAAAACTCTAACAATACAGAAAAAGAACTTTCGTCCGATTTATTGTGCATAAGTATGATGCAAATCTATCTACTGCCAAGTCGGCAAAGAATAATACCAAAAATAGAAGGTTTATCAGAGGATCAGTTGTCATATTGTCATATTTTTGCCAAAAAATCTCTTTTTTTTGCAAAAATACCAATATTACTCTTGATTTTTCGCCAGAACCTTCGCCGAGTTTCAAGATCATTCTATTTATAGTAAAATACTATTTTTGAGTTCAACAAACATTCATCCTATCCAGATCATAGAAAATCTTTTTTTTTACCCTCGTCAAACTATAGAAACTGTGTTTTTGTGTGCCAAAAACGTTCGCTGATTTTACCCTAGTTTTATCTATGTTAGATTCCTAGTCTGAGAGTTCGGCGAAGTTTATTTTCATAGAAATTGTCAGAAAAACCTGATCAGAGAGTTTTTTTTTTATCAAAAATAGCACTGATGAACCTTTGCCGAGTGAGTCTTTGCCTAGGAAACCTTCGTCAGTTCTATTTTTAAGTTCTAATTTTCTAGATCAAATTCCTGTCAAATTTTGGGTCAAATCTGACACAGTCTTATTTTGATTCTGAAAATCTTTCATTTTTGAGAAGTATTGATTGGATGAATTTCAAAATCTTTTTCACGATATAGGAATTTGATTCTTGTCAAGTGGAAGAGATCTAGCAGATCTAATCTGAAATAGTTTTGATTGAAAATCTAGATCCAATCTCATTGTCTGCTTGATTTAATCTGTGAAAATGGCTGCCCCTGGAGCTGCTCCTCAGGAACTCAATCCAATTATTGTTGAAACAACACCTCGTTTGGATCTACCCAAATACAATGGATTAACAGATCCAGTTATATTTCTTCAAATCTATTCTGAATCTTGTGAAGTCTATGATAAAAAAAAATTTCAGGATAAACTTAAGCTTTTTCCTATGGCCTTAACAAGCGTAGCACAAGATTGTACTATAATCAAGATGAAACTGAGCGTACAGATTGGGAGACTGTTAAAAGAGCCCTTATCACACGGTTCAAACCTCAGATGTTTAGGGAAGACCCTTTCCTACTTTTAAGTAAAATTAAAATGGGAAAGCGAGAAATGGTTTGAGATTACATTGAACGGATAAAACGTCTCACATTTGAGTGCGAACCTGAGCTGATTAACGAAAATGCCATGATTATGTGATTTTTGTCAAGTGTACCTAAAAGGATCAGACGTGAGCTGAAATGCCATAATAAGTACGCACTTTTACAAAATGTTATGGATGATGCAATTCAAGAGGAGGATGAGAATTCAGATGATGAGTCGAATATCAGTATGTTGTCTTATACAACATGGCAGACCACTACAACATCCACCACTATTGCATCAACGAATGTCAACGTTATTGCATAAATGATGCCCAATGAATTTGAGAAACTCGAGAAGAACCAGCAGAAACAGATGGAAAAGTTGCAGAAGCAATTTGATGAGAAGATCAAAGCATTGGAATATTTTCATGGACAAGCGAACAAGGAACCTGAGAAGTTTGCAAAGACTTTTCCTACCAGGGGAAATGTTTGGTGTTCTATTTCTACATAAGTTCACACAGTGAATGAGTGTTCTCAATTGAAAAAATGAATGGAAATCAGTATATGCCATTTGTGTAATTCGCCTAATCATGAGACTGCTTTTTGCAACTTCAATCCTCAGATAATTCAGCAACAGTATGCCCAGATGGGATATCGAGAACCACATTATGGAGGAAATCCAGTAGCTAGACCTCGACAATTTGCTCTTGGATATCTGGAACAGTTAGCCTTACCTACCCCACCAAAGCACCCCGCTCCTCCTGCCAATTTGATGGAACCGGAGCCTTATAGAAGTCCTGTGCAATGGAACTGTGGTAATGAAAGAGCTTCAGACACTGCTTGACGTCGATTTCATTTATGAGATCGAGCATACCGAATGAGTTTCACTGATTGTCATTGTTCCTAAGAAGAATGAGAAATTGAGAATCTGTGTGAATCTCAAGGCCTTGAACAAAGTGACGAGAAAGGATCACTTTCCGTTACCTTTCACTGAAAGCATTTTGGGCCATCTTGCTGGAGCGGAAGCTTATAATTTTCTAGATGGATTTAGTGATTACAACCAGGTCAAGATTGCACCTGCAGAATGGGGCACCTATGCTTACAAAGTAATGTCGTTTGGACTTTGTAATGCACCAAGTTCGTTCCAAAGAGTAATGCAATTTGCTTTTAAAGATTATCTGCAGAAATTTCTTGAAATTTACTTGGATGACCTAGGAGTCCATATTATCAGATATAGACCACCTGGATCGATTGGAGAAAGTAT
The DNA here is from genome assembly GCA_029204225.1 of Diphasiastrum complanatum. Lineage (NCBI taxonomy): Eukaryota > Viridiplantae > Streptophyta > Lycopodiopsida > Lycopodiales > Lycopodiaceae > Diphasiastrum > Diphasiastrum complanatum. The sequence goes on from MU832812.1 coordinate 57,417, forward strand.
TTGAAAGATGTCGCAAGTATTAAATTTTCCTGAATCCAAAAAAAACATCAGATATGGGTTTCACATGGAATTGTGCTTGGGCATGTGATATCGAGACATGGCATTGCCACAGATTATTCTAAAATCAAGGTTATTGTGGAATTGCCACCGCCAACAACAATTCTTGGAGTTTATATGTTTATGGGTCATGCGAACTATGAAGGATTTCAGTGTCGCAAAAGCAAGACCTTTTCTATTTCGTTTTCGTCTTCTTATTCGCAAACGATTTTGTGTTCTTGAATTTTTTTTTTGCGCGAAAGCTTTTACAGGATCCTAGACACGCGACTACACATCACAGAACACATTCTATTCTAGCAATCAAGACACGAGCAATACAAGACAAGGAGATGCACGAAAATAGAACGACTGTATTATCAGTTTAGTTTTAGAGCGAGATCGTCAGTGTCTCGCTTGTTGGCGGAATAACACTCTGCTCTTTCGTTGAATTCTGCTCGTTGGCAGACTTTCATGCACAACTCTAGTATTTTTCTTTTCTGCTCTATTCGCTGCTCCACAGTGTGGAGTTTACAAGATGGCTAAATACAGAAATCACAAGACTAGTTAACGCTAATCAACTAATCAGTTAGTCCTTGTCGTTGCCACTCCTTTCACCTGGGCATGAAGTCTAGACTCCAAGCCCATTGAGCTGCCAGCTGGCAGCGAGAAAGATTCCTCTTCGTTTGTTTCGTAATCTCCCGTTTGCTTTCGTTCTCTTCGTTTCTTTCATAGTTTCTCGTTTTGCGTCCCTTTGCGGTTTGCAGTCCTGGTGTGTTTATGATTCACGAATGATTCGCGAATCGTTCGTGCTTTGAGTCAAGGGACGTTGACTGTCGCGAATTGTTCTTGTTCGACCTTCGTTTCTTGTTCGTGTTGCGACAAAGTTGCAGGAGTTCACCATTCCTAACACTCCCTCTTGCAGCTTTGTACGTTTAATCCAATTGTCTTTCTTTGCTTGGAAAAGAGCGTTGCACAAATTGTGTGAAACAAGATTGATGGTAGTTCATGCGTTAACAGCAGAGAAAGACTGTCGTAAGGCATGGCACGATCGTCGATTACACAAAAAGGATCTGAAAGTAGGAAATCTCGCATTGATGTACAAAACCAAGCTGATCAAGGGAAAATTAAAGTTTACCAGTGAAGGCCCGTATAAAGTAAAGGAAATCCTAAAGTATGGAGTAGTGATTCTTGAGCATTTGGATAGAAAACGGTTTGATACTCTTGTGAATGGCAGCCAATTACGCAAGTTTTGGCAGCCTGCTTCGCCAGTTCAATAAGCATGATCCAAATGATTTTTTATTTTTATTTTTTTTTTCAATTTTTTGTTTTCACTACTTAATTGTTAATTTTGTTTGGAAAAGACAGTAAAAAAAGGAGAAAAAATGAGGAAAGACTAATGAGCAAAAGTCAGAAAAAGTCATCAGAATGGAAAAAGAGTAAGGAAAGTATTTTCAAAAAGATAATTTTTTGATGGAAAAGGATTATAAAATTACTGTTTTGGTCATATGTTGCCTATACAGTATGAGAAACCTTCGTTGAGCTTTCAGATTGTACATCCACTTCAGATATATCTATACTGACTTGGGCGAAGATTTTTTTCCAGAAAAAGTACCTATTTTTGAGTTACGCAAATGATCAACAATATGCCATTTTGGGAACCTTTGTCGAGCACCTTACTCTCCTCAGAAACCTTCGCTGACATGCTAGATGGTCTTAAAATGTCAAAATTAGGTTGGCTATAGGTTTAAATATTGAAAAGTTGCTTTTATGACAATACTTGGACGAAGGACCCTCTTGGGTGAAGGTTCATCCTTCGCCAGCCCTGAAAAATGTTCGTCGGATGGCTTCAGCACCTCAGAAACCTTCGCCAATATTTTTATAGCCTATTTTCATAGTATTGAGCAAGCTTGCAAATTTTTGTTCAGAAATGATCAGCCAAACTAGTATTCAATGTAATGGACCTCCCAAATTCACCTATAAGTTGGCTGAATTCGATTCATTCCTCACTTGTGTTAGCGAAGCTCTTGTCAATTTTTCCAGTGACCAAAGCCTTCAAAACTTTCTATACTGTTTTACGATATACCTTTTTGCCTATTACTTTCCGTTTCTTTTCCATCGTGTCTTCCACCGATACGTCTCAGTCGCCGCGTTCCTAACTCGTCTTTCGCGTCACGATGTCGTACTAGGCAAACATCTTCAGCTGCGCTTCCACTCCTTGCTGCTATTCGCACTGAACTACCTATTCCCCCTGCCTCTGATGCTTCTCTCGCCTTTGCTTCCTCTCATGGACAGTCTGTGACCATTGGGGCTACCATTCCCATCACAGCTGCCCAGGCCGCCTCACCCCCACACACAGAAGCTGTTTCACCAAACACCCAATATTTCATGGATATATTCGATGATTCAGACCCCCTAGGGGCCTCAGAAGTTTTTGTCATGCCCCAGAGTCCTACGCCCTTTGAACTCAAATCCCCTGAAAGAGGATTTGAACAATTCTATGATACTCCTACTGATTTTGACGAGTTTCTTCGGATTATCCAGCAACATCAAGTTGAAGCCGCACCAGCCACAATTCGGGTCGGACAGGCTGTCAAATCACCAAAACAGTTCGATGCCACAGTACTTGAGGGCTATGAAGAAGAAGACCTCTTTGAAGAAGAAGAGTTACAGGCACCTGCTCCACGCCAACCAGGGATAGTACCACCAGGTCCTTCTGCTACTACCACCTCCACAACAATAGATTTTGGTGATGCTCTCGGTTTGGTCTCAAGCCTTGCACAAGTGATCCAGTCTATGCAGGAGGAGTAGTGAATCTCAGATATGGGATCTGAAAATACACTCTTTAGCCAGAAAGTCATTCAGCTGGACAAAGAGTTAAAGATCGCCAAGCAGCACGAAGCTAAATCTAAAGTTGAGAAGAAGATGGCACAACAATTGGTTGATCGCCTAGAAGAGTATGTTAGCTCACTGCAGAATGCGCTCACAACCGCCCAAGATCAGGTGGACAAGGCCGTGCAAGATGCAAAGCAACAAGTGTAGCTGCTCCATGGTCAACTACAGATGGCTGAACAAGATCGCACACTTCTCCAAGGTGAACTGGATGCGACCACCCTTGAGCTTGATGCGTATCTGCAGACGCAAATACCTGATCATCCGATAACTCCAACGGAGATCTCGTATTTGTTTAAAAAGGTTAAAATCTACAAAGTGGCGCTTCAAGGATTCCAAGGCCACTTTGACAGATTCAAAGGTACAGCTTCAACTAAGTTGGCAAAGGCTAAAGCAACTATCAACGCATATGAAAAGGCTGCCACTCAGATGTTGGAAGCTGGGCCTCAAATATCAGTTTCGGTCATGTCGCAATTCTCCCCTCCACAACAAGTTGATGCACCTATGGATACAGGGATGGATTCGGGCATGGACCAAGGTGGAGCCCTTGAAGTTGAAGAATGACAGCCAGTTCCACAGGCAGTGCAACTGGGTCCACCACATCATTGTTTAGAAGACCAATCAGCGTCGAGGACCAGATCCAAAATTTTTTACCGCAACATCCGCATGAGTCCTCGCGTGGTGGTTGGGTCCTTAAGTTTAAGACCTCTTAAATAGAGGTCGGCAAGGAATTGGATAAATTACCTGCATTGGGAGAGCAGCCAGCTTAGAGAGTTACCATTTTTGAGAAAACTCCAGAATCTATTAGGAGCTATGTGGCCAGCCCTCGCCAATTGCGCGTAGATCCATATTATGTACCGATGCCGTGCAGGAATAAGTGGAAAGATTTGGGATTGGCCATGGAAAAAATTACTATCCATACGCCAAACTGACCAATCATCCACCAACCTTTTTCAGTTGGGAAATTTTAGTGGATTTCCACCGGGCACTACAAGCGTACCAGCGGGAGTATATACACTCTCTCGATCCGACAATGAGGCAATCGACGCTTTTTGCAAAAGCTTGACTCTATTGGCATCCGTGGCAACGAGATGGGATGATTGCCTTCCTCCTTTGGCATTCGATCCAAATAAGCCAATGGCCTCAGAGAGCATCAAGGATTAGATCGGTGGCTCGACTATATTTCCGTGCCGCAATGATGGGAGGCTCCTGGAAATCTCGATTCACATCCTGGACAACTTCAAAGTGGATTGCCGGAGCCCACCGTTGTTTTTTGCCGCACAATTTAGATTTTAACACTGCCCGACTCGACTTCATGGAGAAGGTGCAATATCACTTAATAAAGATTCGACGAGAGGGGAATAAAAGCCTGCAGTAATTGCATCTCGCAGGTGTCATGGAACCGCCACCAGTTTTGGTGGGGGATACTGTTGGAGGGTTTGCGAATCCCAAGGCAATGCTGACCCTAGTTAATAAGTGAGAGGAATTTGGCACCATGCGTGTGTAAGTCCAACCCGATGATCACATAGTTATTTGATTAGTTAAAAGTCAATAATAGGACTTTAGGTTTTTTTACAGGACTTTTAATATCGCAGGGCCTAAATGTCAAGCTAGTGAATAAAGTTGGGTTTCTCTCCAATTTGGATGGTTCCCATTCTTTTTTAAATTTGAATAATTAGGGAGGCAAAAATGGACCAATAGGATTCAGAGGCCAAGGTCCTCCTCTCTACTATATAAAGGGACCAACTCGAGTTCCTACACATGCTCATTTCTTCATTTCAATAAAGCAGATTGGTTCTCTTTTGAATGGATTTATGAATGTCCTTGCTCTCTATCACTTTTCCTCCATCTCTCATGCTTTTATTGAGTTTGCTATTTGTTGGATCTGATTGTTATTGGGATTGCATATTTTTATACTTTTTATGAAGGAGAAAGGGAGAGAGAGAAAGAGTAAGCTATCTTCATTGTGGATCTAGTGTTAGTGGATGTAGTGTTAATGCTTAGGGTTAAGGGATGTTAGAGTTAGATTTGGATCTTCCATTCATGCTGAAATCTGATTTATACTATTGCTCTCATGGGAACGAATTTACGCCTGTCAACTAACTTCATCTCCTCGATGCTAGATTGATTAGATCTTGGGTTGAGGATAGGCAAGGAAAGAAAACCCCACTACAAGATCTGTGTGCGTCTGAACTAGAAAGTGAAGTTAGTTCTTTACATTCTTCTCAGGCTCAGGAGCTAGGCCTGCATAGTAGAGCATCTGAGGTGAGGAAAATCCGTAAACAAGGGGGAAAAGAGAATTGTAGAGAGATCTAAAAAAGATGGGCAAATTTTTTTTTTTCTTTGAAAAGCCCTTCTAAATGACAGAGGGAGGATGCCAAGAATGACAAGAGAATTGACAATTGCCTAGACTAAAAAAGAAATGTGAGGCTTGTTGTAAACATCATGTAAGTGAAACCCTTCGACAATGAAGACCAAAGAGCACACATTTTAACACAAAAACAAGGGGCATTTTTTAGACTTCTACTGTGCATTTTATGACAAGCACCTTGAGCAAATTTTAATAATAGCTTACTAATGATTTTGGTGTGATATTTTTTGATGACAATGGAATCGCAATTTTAGTACAAAACCGGTGCACCTCTAGGCACAGTAATGGCCACCAGACCTCCTAATTTCTAACCACGAGTATGACCTCACATGTTTGTAAGTTCTATCTTAGACTTCAACTTGTTCTAAAAAAATTGCAACTTTCCTGTCGGGAACATTCACCTTTCCGATACATGTTATATCTCAGTAGATTATAGCTTTAGTGAATATGACAAAGGTTCTTCCTTGGCGAAGGATAGATATGCAAAGATTCATAAAGGTATATGAAGAAGGAAAGACTAGGAACCTCGCAAATGTCCTTAATCACCTTGGGAACTTTCGCAGACTTGTAAGATAGCTTAAACTAAGTAAATGTAGTGACGAAGGTTGGTAAGTATGAAGGTTCTTTTTTCTTTCTACTCATAAACACATGAAATGTTCGCTGGAGCACAATACTCGTCGGTATTAATGTTCGTAGATTGGTCAATGGCTTTCTCTAAGGTAGATTGACCAGAGACTTTTTTAAGCACTCATAAAGGTCATGAAATATATCCAAGCAACAAACATCTATGCATTTGTTATGGAGGTAGCCAATCTGCCAACATTCTTGAAGTTTATACAGATGCAGATTGGCAGGAGATATCGACACCAGAAGATTGACTTCTGGATTTGTATTCTTATTCAATCAAGGCCCAATCTCATGGAACAGCCGAAAACAGACCTGAGTAGTATTATCATCAACCGAATCAGAATACATAGCTACCACAAATGCTACCAAGGAGGCAATTTGGGTGAGGAATCTACTTGCAGACATCGACCTTGCTCAACTACATCCATCAACCATATATTGTGATTATCAAAGCATAATTGCACCGGGATTTCACTCTCAAAAAACATATCGAAATTAGGTTAGAGAAAGAGTGCATAGCAAGGAAGTTTCATTGGTTACTACAGGACAGATTTTATGGCAGCACATTACTTCACCAAAGAATAATCAAAGGATCATCATATAATCTGAAGATCCAAGTTTTCAGGATCCACATTAAGGGGGAGTGTTGGGTTTTTATGCTAAAGGACTAAATCCACTCAGTAATGAGCATCCCAAAAAATCTATCGAAGTCCGACTTCATCAACTTCGACTTCAACATCAACTCACTCTACTTACTCAACATCGACTTCATTGACTTACTCGACATTGCACTCACATCGACATTCCATCATCACTTGACAATCGACTTCATCGACAATTGGACTCCATCAACAAATCAACTCCATCAACATTCAACTCATTCGACTAACTTGATTCCATCAACTCTCGACTTACTCGACTTAGGAGAAGTCAATCCATGTACTATCAGACGCTGACAGTCCACCTACTTGTATATAGATTCTATTGACAGACCACCTGCATGTACATGTAGTTTACTATTTACAATGACGGTCTACTATAAGACGGCTCTAATTAATTAAGTAGATGAAAATATTGATCACTGAACTAGTCAAGTAATTTAGAATGCAGTCTGCACTTTTAGCAGTTAGTGATAATTTATGGATAATATGGTTCTATCATCTAGTTAGCAATGATCAAGTCGTTGAAGCTCTATTCATGTGCCTCTCAGACTAGCGTACAGCTTCATGCTCATTTACTCTCTATTTTTTTTTTTGATTAATCAAAGAGTGCAATTTTGTCCACACAACTACTTGTTCTTTTGCGCACTATTACAGACTGCTAGTCATCTTGTTCTTCTTGCTGCTTACGCTAACACGCTTCCGATCCACAACTGTCCGTTGTTAAATTTCCGTTGCAAGTATCTCGTTCCAGACTTCGATTTTGGATGCCACCTCTGAATCGATCCCGATTTGGGCCCAGACACCGATTTTCGACAATTTGCCCAAGCTCAATCCCGCTCCATGACATTTCCACCACTGCCCATTCCTCCCCTACCCATAAAACTTTATCTCTTCTTACATCCTCCACCACACACACACACTATCGTCGCATCCCCACCATGTTCTCTTCTTCTCCCACTTGTCTCCTCTCCCACCACTTCCATTGACTCTGCTACCCTTAACCAATTTTTTCCATTGTCCGATGAAACTTCCAGATAGCCTTGATTGGGTGTAGCAGATGTATAGTCGAGAACTATTGAATTCTCACGTTGATCTCAAAGGTCCATGCTACATGGGACAATTGTTTCGATGAGTTTTGTTTCAATTCTACCCAAGTATTCAAACTCAGTCCCAAACAATTGTCCATCTATTATACATCTATTATACATTCTATCGCGCCAGCGTTGGTGCGGATGAAACTCTGGTGCTACACTCAATGGCTACAAGGCATGCATCCCGCATTTGGTTTCATCTCAACAATAGGGCATCTGTGGGCGTTACTCCACCAATAGTTTGGCAGATGATCTCCACCCAAGTAAGGACTAATTGGGATGTAGAACAACAATGTCTCAACTGTGCTAAGGAATAAGCGTTATCCCCCACCTTATGTATAAAAGGCCCAAAAAAATACAATGATTCATTTTTAGTTTTTTATTTTGAAACATTATTTTTTTAAAATTAATTTTCTCTTGCATTGCTAAACACTGGCTACCTTGCATTGCTATGGAATGAAATAATGTTCATGCCGATGCTCTCTACATTGCATTGCTATGGAACGTGATAATGTTCATGCCCATGATTGATTGGCTCTTGGGCATATAATTTTACCTCTAAAAGGGGGGTTAGGATGGGCTTCATTCAACTTTGAAGCATGAAACCTTGATAACATGATCCATTACAAAAGAATTTCAGCTTTTCACATGAAGTTTGACATCCTTTGTCATTCTGCTGGGAGGGAAAATTTCAAAACCAACCTTCGTGAGTTTTACTGATACATCTGCCTTTCTTTGAAAGGTAAAGAAGCCCTTTGAAGGGCGAGGTAACGTGCATTGAAAGCTTAGCAAGAGTCTAGGGTTAAGCGCCGACATACCATCTTTTTGGTTGGGTTGAAAAAGTTAATTATGGTCATCGGTGACGTGGCTGGTCCTTGATAGGACACGTGTGTGTGGTCAGTCGCAGCCAATTATAATATGGGGGCGCCATTTATTAGCTGACAAGATTCACATGAAGGGCTCTCCTTCTTCAGGTGAGCGGTAGGTGGGTGGTCATCGAACCTTTCCATTTGGGAGGTGGCCACATGAACCCACCGACCAGATTTTG
>MU832813.1:0-66140 GCA_029204225.1 Diphasiastrum complanatum
GTGCTTAAGATCGACCATAGCAAAAAGCACAGGAAAAGGTAGTCACACGTGGCAAGGATCGGAGTGGTGGAACGTAAGGTATTTCGTGCCGTTAAGATCCTTTGTCCTTTTTTTCCTACAAATACAGCTCTCGCGTTTTCGCAATATTTATTCAGCAGCCATTTGCGATCCTCGATTCTTTTCGCATCGCCTGCCTTTTTTGTTGAGGTTTTTGGCTGGCAATCGTCTCCTGTAAGCGATTACAACAAGCGCTGCTTGTTTCCTTGGACTGATTCCGCCTGCTGCATCTGCTCAAGCAATCTCATCTCATCTCGCGGATTCTCTTCTTTTCCCTCTGTTTCTTCTTCGTCAGAATTTGAGCATTACTTCCAGATTTTTGGACCTAGGAGCGAGGAGCTGTGCCTTTGCTTCGACCTTCATTCTGGCGGCCCAAGAACTTCAGCTAGGCCGATCAGCAGTCAGCACGCTGCTAATCTGTGTCACTGGCTCATTATTTTTCATGATGGTGCCAATTTGCGTAGAATGTGGTACCACACAAAACCCATGCCGATGCAAGATTGTGGGGCCGACTCTGGGGTTCGTGGCTATGATTATTGCAGCAGTGATAGAGTGGCCAGTGGGTGCCATCATCTACCCCTTTCGCCACATGACAGGCCGTCGGATTATGGGGCAACCCATATCAGTGGTGTATCCTCGTGTCAGTAATGCCATACCCTTCTGAATTTTGTTTGCATGATGTTTTGGTCTTCTGGATTCAATAAGGGACTATGCTAAACACGGCTATCATTATTCTTTGTTATCGTGAGATTGATAGGGAAATTGCATCGAAGTTGTACTTTTTCGGTTGCTGAAATGTCAAATTCGCGTGTGTAACTGTTGTGGCTAATCAGTATAATCCCTGATTTGCACTCTTTCGTTCAGTTTAATGAGACGCACTATCAACTTTTCAAAACAAAGTGTTTTTAATATTTACCTACACGGTGGGTTGTGACTCGATCTAATGCTAAATTTGTGTGTTCCAACTGTTGTAGCTCAGTAATATACTCTTTTTTTACTGATTTTGTGTTTACTCGTTAATTTGATGAGAAGCAGTATCCTATTTTCAGTTATTTTCCTTCGATCTTTACCTATACGGTGTGTTGTTATTTGATCTAAGCTTTACTTTCTGCTTGCTGAAAATGCCAAATTTGAGTGTTTGACTCTTGTAACTCACTCATTTACTCCTTTTTGGTTGATTTTTGTGATCTTTCGTTTTGTTACATGAGATGCATGATCAAATTTTCAAATGGTTTCTTTTTATCTTTACCTACACGGTAGGCTGTGTTTCCCTACATTTTCTATAATGTAGAGCTTCGGCGAGGCCCAGAGCATCATGGGGCCTTGCCTAGGACTCTTTACCAGACATAATGTCATCTGCCCGACTACTTCCATTGCGTAATAAGCACATGGGTTTTTTTATGTCAACCATTATGCGGTTACCGCATTATGAAATGGAATCCTCAACTGAAAAACAGGGCTATCTTTCGAGCATCACAATTTTTAGTTTCTGCCCATTTTGCAGATGTACAAACAGAATCTGTCTGAGTTCTTCAGAGCACCAAAGAAATCCAAGAAAGAGGGAATGAATTAAAGCCCATGCCCATAGCCCGTGCTTATGCTAGGGAAAAAGTAGTATATTGGAAAAGGAGAGAGAATATCCCCCCAGATAGTAGAGATGGGAGGAAAATCATAACAGAAGATTGACAGTGTTGGGACAAGACAAGCATTCACATATTCGCAAGGACAATTCAATGAAAGCCATCAAGATAGCTTCAATGGAATATGGAAAATGAAAAAGCAATTGGAATAAAACAGCTCAAATGTATGCATTAGGCCATGGTAGGATAGGAGAAGCTTCAACTAGCTTGCCATGGAAAACTAGACCAATTGCCAATTTCTTCACTTCACAACCAATGAGTTTCAATAAACTTCCATCTTACTCGATACAAAGCAAGTACAAATGAGCCTCATATATTGTGGAGAGGACTTCCATGATGCCCTACAAGATTAAAAATGATCAAGTCTATACACTCCTTCATCAAGATGTACTTGACTAGTTTCAAGGGTCTAGCTTCCACCAACATGTCTAACTAATGAAAGACTAGATACATCAAGTACTTTCTTCCCTTCCTAATGAATGTAAAGTGTAAATTTTAAATTTAAGTAACTAGAACTTGGGCCTAACATAGGCTTCTCAATAGTCAAGTTGGTATTCACCAATATTTGGAAAAACTCCTTACAAGGGATTTTCATTGCTTTTGTATCCTTGCTTTAAATGTGCAGGTTGGGGGCATTGCATTTAGAAGGTGAACTTGTTTTATTTTATTTATAAGTTGTTGATTAGCTTGTTTGATTGTTTGCACTAGTATTTAGAGTTTGAGGGTTGATATTTTGTTGATGTTACTTTATTTCATTGTTGGTCATAGTTAGTATTGACCCTGATAAATTTTATTTTGTTTGCTATAAAGTTTCAAGTTGTAATTCTAGATGATTGTAGTACTCAATTGTTTTAGGATATTTAAATCACATGAGGTCTTAGGATTTAGGTTATCCAATTCTCGAAATGTAAGGATGAAGGTCAAAGCTAAGCAATGTATTTTTTGAGAGGTTATTGATATACACTTGTGGTTTAATTAATGGTGGTCTTAGGATTTAGAGTCTAGGTTATCCAATTCTCGAAATGTAAGGATGAAGGTCAAAGCTAAGCAATGTAGTTTTTGAGAGGTTATTGATATACACTTGTGGTTTAATCAATGGTGGGATGTCACAAAGGCAAGGGATTAACAAAATGCATAAATGGTGATAAATTCGTGCATGACGTAGACATTGAGTTGGAAAAATTAGTAAAGATTTGAAAAATTATGAACTGATTGAATATTGCTACGATGGGTTATTGATTGTAGGCAAAGCTTACAATGGAGAGATTAAAAAATTGAAAAAGTATTCATCCAAAAATCTGCATGATAATGGAAGGTTGCTTCAATGTCAATCATAAAGTGATAGAAAGATTTAGGAGATTAGAAATAAGATGAAGAAAAAAGAATCTCTACATTTACATCGTGCTTCACATTTCTTATTGTGGTCGTGGGCCTATGCCATTGTAGGGGCATTTGCCTTGCCCCTACATCATTCAGAATCTCACATTCATGTGGGTGGGAGGCTAATGGGGAGAGATTCTCTAAGGACAAATGCCCCTTAGACCATATCAAGTCCAAAACTATGTTTATCTTAGGGACGTGCATTTCTATGGCACATCCCCAATTCCCCAAGTGCTTGTTAAAATTGAGAGCCCAAAATTTTTGGCTCTTGCTTGATGGTAGGGGTGACAAATCCCGAGAACATGATTTGTTTGTTTTTCAGGTTAGTAGGGTCGCACCTCCCCACAGGTCAATGGGCATCAGTTAGTGCCCGAAATCAAGGGTGCCAAAAAGGGCTCATGTTGGAGTCTGCCCTATGAGGGGGGTGGAAGGGGCGGGGGGCACAAAATGAGAATGTGTGGTATGTGTTAAAAGATGTTGGAGCCAAGATTCTAAGGCATCTTTCTAGATTAATGTGTGACTCTTAATTTAATTTTTCTTATCATTCAAACCTAGCATTTGGGTGCTCCAATCTCATGTTAAGCATTTCATTTGTTTGTGCTTTTGAGAACCAACATTCATCTCTCACCAGTTTTACGAACTTGATCATCTTTTTCTTGTGCTAGATGAAGGTTTTTGTTTTTTGATGAAGTTCCTTGTTTGTTTTTTGAGCACCAATATTCGTCTCTCACCAGTTTTGCAATTTTGGTCATGTTTTTCTTGTACAAGATGAGGTTTTTTTGTTTTTTGCTACATTCTTTGATGAAGTGCCTACGAATGTCACTAGCTTCTCTGGGATTTACCATGTAAGCTCACATAGAAACAACCTGTAATCCTAGCTATTAATCCTCGGCTCTCATGCTCGGCTCTCAGTTTCTTCCTGCTCTCCTCCTTCTGAGACCTCCTCGGTCTTGGGTGAAAGATGCTATGTGTTTCAGCTTGGCTCGGCATCTGGGGATTCTTTGGAATCTACTAACAATAGATTTGGAATGAAGAATTGTAAAGGTTTTGAGACACCAATGGAGCAACATGTAAAAGCATCTATTGATGGTGATGAAGTATCCTTTGAGGACATCACATTATATAGAAGGCTTATTGGCTCCTTGACTTATTTAACTATAACTAGACCTGATCACTAAGAACTTTGGCATTTTGTATAGAGGGACTAATCTTGGCTTAAGACCCTATAGTGACTCGGATTTTGTAGGTGACAAAGTAGATAGAAGATCAACAAGTGCTTTTGCCACCTTCTTATGTGATGGAATAGTATCATGGCTTTCCAAAAAGCAAGATACCATATTCTTATCTCCCACAAAATCCGAGTACAAGGCCTTGACATCAACATGCAAGGAGGTCTTGTGGCTCAAAAGGCTATTGGTGGAGCTTCATGTCATGGAAGAGGAGATCCCTATCATCTATTGTGACAACTAATCCTACATTCCATGCAAGGAGCAAACACACCAAGATTGCTCATCATTTCGCGAGGGAGAAACTGCAAGCCAAAGAGATCAAGCTCCAACACGTGTCATCATCAAGTTGCTTGGCTGATTTGTTTACTAATCTTTACCTAAAGATGAATCATTTGTCAAACTTAGATCTTCAATTGGAGTGATTGATAAAAGTATTCTTGTTTCCAAGGCTAGATTTGAGGAGTGTGAAAAATTGCCTACATTGGTCAAATCTAGCCATGTAAAATATTGTATATTTTGTCAATATTTTTTTTAGACACTTGAATGGCCAAAGTGCCACTTGTCAATCCACACCTAAATGTAGGTTACCACAAGTCAAGAGGAGTGGTTGTGTCCATTTGGTAGTGATTCCTACTTCGTAGGATCTAGACCATGATTTATGATGAGATTTGTACCTACCATGCACCTACCAAGCATGACTCTTGGATCTAGGCTAAGGTTTTCACTTTAGGGCAAGAAAGTTGAGTCTACTTCCTTATTACATGTTGGATTTTCACCTAACTTGCAAAGTAGGTGTCTTTTACTATGTATTTCCATTCTCCATAGTGAGGAGATAGAAACTTTTTGGAGCCTCAAGAGGAAACTCGGATTTTCTCTCTATGTATTGTGATTGTGATTGATTCCAATGAAACCAAGCCTTGGCACTCATTAAACTCTATCTATAGGCTGTACTACAGCTTGATTTTCACACGTGGGAACTTGGATTACAGTTTATGATCAATGATCTGATTGTCTCTACTTGTTTTCTATCAAGCTGCTAAACTAGATCTTGTTTTCAGTTGACTAGTATCTGATAGATTGTTCAACAAGCACACAATCAACCTTGTGGATCATTCAAAGATCCATTTATGGTCCTTAGTACTGTAGTTTCAACACTACTAAACATTTCAAACTTGTCCTTACTCAAGGGTTTTGTAAGAACAATAGCTACCTATTCAACAATACTACAATGTACTACCTTAACATCATTGTTCAACACATGCTCACATACAAAGTGATACTTGGTCTCTATGTGATTAGTCCTACTATGATAAAAAAGATTTTTCACAAGTTGTATACCATTATGGCTATCACAAAAAATGACACTTCGAGTCCTATGAAGTCCAATTTCATGCAAGTAACTGGCGCAACCAAATAGCCTCTTGCACAATACTTCCTAAAGCTTTAAGCTCAACTTTAATGATAGATGTACCCAATGTATTTTGCTTCTTAGTGGACTATAAAAACCAACCGTTATCAATGTGAAAGACATACTTTGAAGTAGAGTGCATGTCATTCTTGTTGCCACTCCAATCTACATCAACATAGCCTTTAAGCTTCACATGGTTATTGTCATGGGAATAAAACAAGACAAATTTTGTTGTGTACCCTTGACATATCTAAGAACACTCTTAGCAAATTTCCAATGTAACTACTTTGGTGTATACATGAAGTCCCACAACATAACAAACGTCGAGTTTAGTAGTTGTGAGATAGATAAGACTTCCCACAAGTGAATGATACTCAATAGTATTAAAAGATTCACTATCATCAAACTTTGAGAGTTTCACACCAATCTCAATAGGGATAGATGATACCTTGCTATCTTCCATGTGAAATCTCTTGAGTAGCTCATCAACATACTTACTATAAGTAAGTGCAATTCCCTGATCAACTTGCCAAACTTCCATAGCTAAGCAATAATGCATCATGTCCAAATCTCTCATGTCAAATTCCTTTTAGATATTTGATTTGACTTCCTTCAGCAAATTATATCATCACTACTAGCGATGATAAAATCAACATAAAGTATTATCAAGTCTATATGGCAAATCAGTTAACAAATCATCATTGTCATGAACAACATCCACTTTTAAGACATTACATTGTATTTTTCTTGATATAATATAGGTTTGATAGGCTGAAAATTTCAAATTATAAAAATAGAAATGGTATTTTGACACATTTGATAACCAAATTTGATGAAAAACATTATTTTGGAATATGTTTTGCAGCCTTTAGATATAGCACGCCGACATGCTAAGTGAAATAGCTAGAGATTTCTTTTTTTTAGCCTTAAAAAATAGCACGCCAGCGTGCTAAGTGAAATAGGAAAAAAAAAAATTAGCTTCCAAAGGTAGCACGTCGGCGTGCACAGCAAAATAGAAAAAAAAATATTTCGCTTCGTTGTGCGTGTCGGCATGCTGCCTTTGAAGACTAGAAAAGAAATTTACTTTCAAATTTTTCTTAGTTTGGGATTTCATTATGGGATTTTTAACTATGTACCAAACCACAATTCTTAATAATAAACATTCAAGTGGGCAGAAAAAAGGTAACAGACCATGTGCTATTTTTTTGTTGCATCATGGCAAGAAAAAAACTCGCAAAACTCACAAAAGATTGACTCGCAAAATGCCATGGCCCCTACTGGCCAAAGATGCATCCTTCACATAATTGATGCTCTTGATCATCAAAAGAAAGTAAACCATGTACCATATTAAACTTCTTCAACAATATCATATTGTTGAAGTTAAGATGCTCCAAGCGTCTATGCCATAGATCAGTAGGCAACAATGATTTTGAAATCATGATCCATGTCTTTTACCAAGCACCTGTCCTTGAAAATTTTCACCTTCAAGTATCGATCAGTCATGACTTCAATCAATAATAGATCTTTCTTCAGATTGGGCACGTAAAGCACATTTTGAATTGTTTAAATCCTATCATTGGCTAGCTTGACGAAAAGGACTCCAATGCCCCTGATCTGACACTCCTCCACATTGGCTTGTGTGATATTATCACCTCTTTCAATCATGGCTTTACTAATGGATCCAGTCTTGGTTGCCAGTCATGTGTTTGAACCAGTACCTATATACCAACAAGATTCATCATTGCATATATTGAATGTATTTGAAGTCTCACCTTCTCCATGTTCAAAAAGATTGATTGCTTGCCAGTCCTTCAATTTTCCTTGCTTGATATGAGCCATCTTCTTCTGACACTCCTTAGCCCAATGTCAAGGTTTTTGAAAGTAGAAGCACTTGCCCTTCTTTTTTTTCTTGCCAGAAGATTCGGCCTGATCATTAGAACGATTCTTAGATGATTTAAACTTCTTCTTATTCTTGCCTTATCTTTTGTCACCTAGTATTCATTTCCCTTTATTTGAATCTTAAAAATTTTACATCATTGTTCCTCCTGCAACATGATCCCATGCAACTTGTCGATTAAGGGCAATCTCTCATCTCTTAAGCCATGTCTTGAAGTAGTTGCATCACTTAGATGTGCAATCACATGGTCCCTCACTGGTAGTGTTATGATAATTAGAGCCCTTCTTGTCTTTTTGTTGTAGGCTTTTACATCGGCTTTAATCATTGGATAGGCTTCTTTGCCCGTAATGACCTCCCAAAGCTCCTTCTCCATGAAAGTATTCTTGAGCTTAAGGCCTATACATTGTAATCTGACACTCCATCAAGCTTACTTGCCTCTCCAAGTACCGCCTCTCCCATATTAGACATGGCTCCACAAAATTATTTGTACACACTCAACAAATCATTTCTCTAATGCAAAATGAGCTCAATGCCACACTCCAAACTTAGTCACAATGCTGCCTATCCACCTGTCTCGAGTTTTACCAACACCAAATTTGGCTATAATTGCCTCCAAAACCACTAAGTTTGGTATTACCGAGCGTAATTAACTCTAAGCTATAGAATTTACCCATCAAATGGGGATTCTCGCTAAGAAATAATTCTCCTCTATTTTGTTCTCTGTCGAAAAATTCATGCAGCTAGCTGTTACTAAAAATTTGGTCAAATTTGGAGCAATTTTGACCAAATTAAGTCTTTTTTAGTGAGAGGCACCTATCTGTAGCGGCAGGTAGGGCACCAAGGACCTCAGCTAACCGGTTAAGTTTATAACTATAGCTGGGGCATGTGCACTGCCCACTAGAACTATAGGCAAAAAGGAAACAAATGAACTAAAACTTCATTCTGAAGCCTCTTCACATTTCATGCACATTGTACCCTTTCAGCATTCCAAAATGAATTTTTTTATGAAGTTGAAGGGGGTTTTGCATGTCAGACCCTTTAAACCTTTAAAAAAACTAATTTTCTTGAAATTCAATGATGGAAGTTGATACGATAGCCGTGCGCAATAGATTTCTACATTGAAATCTTCGTTCTTAGGAAAAAAGAAAAGCAAATTCTGAGTTTCTTTAGGGATTTAGAGATAAAATTTCCTTGTCCTCACCAGTGATCTCCCCCAACAAGGTACTATGCTAAGACAGCTTGCTTAACCTAAACTGTAGCCAAAAAAACTCCCTTCTGATCCACATAAGACTTTGCTCAAGTGCTATTGGGTGATTCTCTACTCATCCACACATTCAGATCGCCAAAGAAATAGCAAAGTACTGGTTTGGCAATCCTACACAAAAATAAGCACCAAAAAATTCACACAAAAGGAAGGATTATATTGCATTCTAATTTCTCTCTTCCAAGATGGAATATATGCAGTACATTTACTCACGGGGCAGTCCTACATGGCAAGGCTACCATTGATGGGACCAAATCTCAACACTTGTACCAGTATGTAGCACGTGCATGACCACATTGGATCCAACATAGAGACGTGTGTACATTGTCTAAAAAAGCACTGTACAGACAAATTTCTCTCGTCATCGTAAAGCTATAACAGTTGAGCACACAAATTTTGGCCTTCCAGCAAGCAAAAAGTCTTTCCATGTGCAGCACTTAGTACCTGAATTCAAGGGTGCAAAAGATCACTCTCCTTATGGACATGAAAGAGCAACTCCATCCATCCATCCATCAGGAAGGTCTGTACCCATGAAAAAGATGAGAAGCCAGCTCTTTAGCAGAATGGCTTCAGAGTGCCCTTTTACTCACCTCTCAATGCCCTCAACTCCAGAATAATGAACCAAGTCTATGTGCTCCAGAATAGTGAGCCAAGTCCGAGCGTGTGTTTTCCTATCCATGGGGACAAGCTCTAAGGGGTACAGAGAGAATGAGAATGTGTGGGCGTTCAAATGTGGGACAAAATTCTTAGGCATCTTACTAGATTATTGTGCTTACTTGTTGGCATCATTTTCCTCCGAGTTCCAGACATGAGATTTTCTCCCCCTCCCTGATATACTTCTCCCCTAAGGCTTCCACCTGCTTAACGTGGCGTTCCAATGCCAAATATACTACATGCCTGAGACATATCTTGGGTTTCTTTGGTGTGTGACAGAACACCATAGCAGCAAAACGATCTCATCTTTTGATATATATACTGCTATCTTTTTTTTTTATGTGCGACTACGCCTAGTTCTCTCAGCATCATGTCATCTTATCACTACATAAAAGTGCCCTTACTGGGATTTAACCCTATACACGTCGCAATTGTTCACTTACATATAGTAGCTAGCAATTGATAATAGTATATCTCCCAAACGTGGGTCAAATTTCAAAACCTCTTCTAACTATGCATCATAGTGTACCCAAAACATTTCTCGAAAATGTTGGGAAATACAACTCACCGTGTCGGCAAAGATGAAAAGAAATTATCTGGAAATTTGATTATGCTTCTCATTTAACAAAATCACAAAAGCAATCAAATAGGAGCACATTAGTTGGCTACAACAGTCAAACACTCAAATTTGGCATATCAGCAAGCAAAAAAGTAGAGCTTAGATCAAGTAACAACACACCGTCTGGGAGAAGATCAAAGGAAACTATCTGAAAATTGGATATTCCTTCTCATGGAACTAAACGAAAGATCACCAGATCAGTAAAGAAAGGATTATACTAGTGAGCTACAACAGTTGAACATACAAATTAGGCCTTTCAGCAAGAACAGAAGTACAAATTAGATCAAGTCACAACCCACCTGTAAGCAAACATTAAAAGACACTAACTTCTAAAAATTTGACAATGCTTCTCATTAAACTGAACCAAAGATTGCAAAATCAACCAAAATGGCGTATACTGATGAGCTACAAAAGTTAAACATCAAATTTCACAGTTCAGCAAACGAGAAAGTACAACTTAGATTCAAAGTTCCTGTCAATCTCATGATAACCAAGAATAGTTTGGGAACCGTATTTAGTATAATCCCTTATTAAATCCAGAAGATCCAAAGATCATGCAACAAAATTCAGAAGGGTATGGCATTCTTGACACGAGGGTAAACCTCTGATACGGGTTGACCCATAATACGACAGCCTTTTGTGTGGCGAAAGGGGTAAATGATGGCACCCAGTGGCCACTCTATTACTGCTGCGATTATCATAGCCACCAACCCCAGAGTCGGCCCCACAATCTTGCATCGGCATGGGTTTTGTGTGGTACCACATTCCACGCAAAATGGCACCTTCATGAATAATAATGAGCTAGTTACAAACAGATTCGCAGCGTGCTGACTCCTGATCGGTATAGCTGAAGCTCTTGGGCTGTAGGACCGGCCAGAATGAAGGTCGAAGCAAAGGCACAGCTCCTCGCTCCTAGGTCCAAATATCTGGAAGCAATGCTCAAATTCTGACAAAGAAGAAACAGAAGAAAAAGAAGAAAATCCGAGAGACGAGCTGAGATTGCTTGATCAGATGTAGCAGGCGGAATCAGTCCAAGGCAAAAAGCAGCGCTTGGTAATCGCTTACAGGAGACGATTGCCAGCCAAAAACCTCAACAAAAAAGGCAGGCGATGCGAGAAGAATCGAGGATCGCAAATGGCTGCTGAATAAATACACACGAAAACGCGAGAGCTGTATTTGTAGGAAAAAAACGAGAAAGGATCTATGTTCCACCACTCCGGTCCTTGCCACGTGTGGATCTCTTTCCTTGAGCTTTGCTTTCTGGTCGATCTTACGCACGTGGCAAGATCTGAACTTTAGTGACAAGATCGAACGGTGCCGGACCCTAAACTATAGTGCTCCATTGAGCTATAGGTGGCAGCACAGGCACGATTCTAGGAGGTAAAATGTTGCTCCTAAATTTGAGAGTTTAGTTTCGATCTTGTACAAAGGGGATCTTCAGGCATAAATGTTGTTCCGAGAATTATTGATTGCGTGGCATTTGATCATAGGTTGTAAACACACACACGCGCGCAAGTTCACAGCCTATCATGGTACCTACCATTTTAAACCTCACCTACTTATCATCGGTCTACATGCCTACATGGCAATTACGTCTTATAGGAGGTGTGGGCAAGCCCTGCTATAGCCATACCTACCTTGCCACAGAGCTCAGTAGCTACTGGCAACCCACTACACCAGGTAGCACCTCCTACATAGTACGTAAAACTTGGATTCACGTATGTCCCCTTTCCCAAGCCCCAATTCCTCTTCACCCTTCGACCCATCCGATAGAAGGGTGAACAAATGTCAATGATTTTCCTTAATATCAATTTGTTCCTGACCAACTTTTGAAGCTTTGAGCACAGATAGCATTGACCTAGCCCACAAAAATTATTGGGTTGGGTTACATGGAAAGAGGTGAGCTTCATGTTCTCAACGTCAAGCATGGCCTAGGTCTTCCAACATATGAAGAGGCTTCAATAAAGTCAAGGAGACCCTCATCTCTCACTTTTGTTTTTCTTGTACTACGAGAGGATAGGAAAACTTCACCAACACACCACCATTGTAAAGTGGAACCAGCTAGGCTCAACGAGTTTGACCAAGAACCCGACTACCAAGCTCGTCTAATTGTTGGGGGGGTTGACAAATCCTAGCCAATTCCACAAAATCTAGATGTCACTTTGATTGGAGGACCTAAAATCTAAAGTTTCCAAATGAAAGGAGTTAAAAGTACGTATGTCTCAATCCAAAGCCCCACTTTAGACTATGGAAAACGACAAGTCCTTTTGTTTGTAAGTATATAGTGATGCATTCAAATAGTGAGCTCAAAGTTGTGCATATGGTTGAGATAAGAGTGATGGAGAGTTCTGGGGACAACAACAATGTGGAATATGTCCGAGAGAGTCCCCTTTTCTAAAGAGCCATGAGATATCATGCACCATGAAATTAGAGGGAGATCATGGTAGAAGACTACTAATTAGAAATATCCTAGAAATTTGGGGATGGTGAAGTCATGGACAACTAGTGGGGTAGTGCGAAAGAGATTCAGAAGTTCATATGGAAATGTGGAAAAGCTACATGTTATTTAAGCCATGCAATGGCAAGTTAAGACTTTAGATCAACACACAAACAATAACATCCACTGTAGGAGTGAGCATCTTTCTACTTCTCTCATGCACGAACGAGCCTTTTTACGGCTTTGAGATAGTAATGACGCTTCCCTTATGATAAACACTCTACAGGTACTTGAACCGTGCCAAATGTCTTAGCAATACTCTTCAAAGGACTATAGGTAGCTAACCTGGTAAGTCGAACCAAATATCATAATGATTTTTTTGAGTCTTGGAAAGATACAAAATCCATAAAGAGATTGCCCCATCTCTTGTCTAGAATATTTGATTGGCGTAACAAATCCCGAGCACTCGAGCTTTTAGTTTTCGTAAGCTAGCACTTTTATACGATTCTATAAAGGTTTCATCTTTGGTTGATAGAGGTATCTTTGTATTGAATCAAGTGTCCTATGTATGTCCAAGCGCCCAACACACAGTTTATCATGACACTCAAACAAGATTTTGCACTTAACAATTTCATAATTTGGCACATATCTCTTTTCATCTTCATTCTAGATAACGAGCTAATCTACTACATTTTTTTCCTTCTCATTGGACTAAGCATCTTACAAGTCAATCATACTACTATGTGCATGATAATTGTTTCTACTTCTAGCCATATATGAGCAAAGTACAAATTATTTCACAAAGTCTTTCTGACAAAAGGTAAAACTTCTTTAGAAAGCATTATGAAGGAAATTTGATCAACTTCATCTGTTTGACTAGGAGCATCAATCACCTAATAGGTAGCACACTTAATGTATTCAATTTCACAATAAATTTTTGAATCAATGTAGCCCATATGGCCTTACAATCTTATAACCTAGTTGATTGCAAAAATATGTTAGAGGCTAGTGATCAGTTCACACCATAAACTTGCTACCATGAAGATAGTGGTGACTAAGTTTAAGTGCATAAATAAGAATAAATATTTATTATTAATTGCATATCTCATATGAGGATCAATTAGCTTCTTACTTTTGAAAGCCATTGGTTTACATTGTTGTAAAAGCATCACTACAATTGCAAAATCACTTTCATTACTTTTCATGACATAAGGTTTATTTGGATTTGCAATTACTAAAATGGGAGCCAAAACATTTAGATTCTTTAGAGCTTGAACATGTGGCCTTACAATCTCTATACTCGAGTTGATTACAAAAATACGTTAGAGGCTAGTAATCAATTCACACCATAAACTTGCTACCATGAAGATAGTGATGACAAGTTTCAAGCGCATAACTAAGAACAAAATTTTATAATTGATTGTATATCTCATATGACGATCAATTAGCTTCTTACTTTTGAAAGCCATTGGTTTTTTTTGTCTAAGAATCACTCCAATTGCATAATTAGTTTTCACGACATAATGTTTATTTGGATTTGCTATTACTAAAATGGGAGCCAAAACAATTAGGTCCTTAATTGAAATCAAATCTTGGTAACTGTTAAAATTCACACGTGTGGGTGCCCCAATGTGTGATTATGATCTCCTAAGCTTTGAGTTTGCACTTTAGATCAACTATAGATTGAAATCCAAGATCTATGTCAAATTCTCAGGGCAAAGACACAAATCTACATGCATACATTCATCAACTAAGCTCTTTCACATGTGTGGAAAGTACATATGAAAAAAACTAAGTACACTTGGGAACAAAAAGGACCTTGTGAAGAGATAGAACTTTAGAAGATGCAATCTTCAAGGGAATAGTCCCTACTCCTTCAATTTTGCACTCTTGATCATTTGCAGTGTATATAAACTTCTTTGCTCCTTCATAAGGCAAGATAGATGAGAAAGAGTCCTTGGAACTACACATGTGAGATGATGCTCCACTATCAATATACCAAGAGCCATCCTTCTTGGAGGGGGAAGAGGAGGAGCTAGATACCATTAGAGAGCGCCCTTCTCCTTCACTTGCATTTACATCATCTTCTTTCTCATTAAAGATGTTGGCTTGCTTGAATTGGTTCTTCTTCTTGAAACAATTAGTGACATAGTGGCCTTTCTTGCCACAAAAGAAGCACTTAATATTCTTTTTCTTCATCTTTGAAGTAGAAGCATGAGAGGTGTCCTCCTCCTCTCCATCTTGGTCTTTGTCTTTTGCTTTGACTTTAGAAAAAATTTGGTGTTGCTTCTTGCTCCTCCCTTTGTGCTTGTCTTTGACAAATAGTGCTTTGCCATCACCATTATGATTGAGGGATAATTTGTCCATCCTCATAAGCTTGTTCTCATGTCTTGATTCTTTAGCTATAAGAACTCCTTGCAAGGCCTCCAAGCTTGGTAAATCCTCCTTGATAGCATAGGATTGGACAAGATTTTCATATTCATCTCTCAAGCCATTGGACTAGCTCACTGTGATTAATAGAATCTCCAATACAAGCAAGCTCCCTATGAATGTCTTTGACTCTCATTACATAATTAGTAGCACTCTCATCACTCTTTTGATAACTTTGAAATATTTGATTTCTAAGAGTGAGGAGCCTAGTGGTATTCTTGTCCTCATAGATAGCTTTGAGTGCATCCCAACCTTCCTTGGCCAAGTTGCAAGCACCAATCTCTCTCAATATCTCAATAGAGACATTCATCTTGATATAGTGTAGAGCCATTATAGCTCTCTTCTTATATCTTTTAACCAGCACTTGAGGCTCCTCCTCAAGTCCAAGAACAATGTCCATCACAACTTGGAGTATCAATATTGACTTCATCCTTACCTTCCAAATAGAATAATTGGAGGTAGTTAGTCTTTCACTTGATTCCAATAGGAAGGAACTCATGGAAGCCATAAAAAGTAGTGAAGACTCCTTGTAATGGACAATAAAATGTTGCTTCTCTCTCACTATAGGATCCAATGAAGGTGTACTACCAACTCCTATGTAAGATCTTGCAACAAAATGTGAGATCAACAAGCTCACTAGCTTTTCCAATCTCTCTCAAACTAGATCAACCTCTCACTCTAAAGTGGAGTATAGGTAAAGTTTGGGTCAAACTCTCTTTGGCATGTGTGAAACACTCAGAGAATCCACAAATCACTCAAATACAATGGAATTGTATGAAATAATGTGGCTATGACCTCAAAAAGATGACTAGATCTCAAATAGATGAGATTGGCAAGCTTTTCCTTGAGTTTTTGGATCAATCAAGCAAGATAGAGATCAAACTAAATGTGTCCAACTAGGTTGGGTGCCCTACCCACCTTGATTCAATTGGATATAAGTTTTTATTAGAAGATCCAAATGATTTGAAACAAATTGCTACACAATTTGGACTCTACTAGCTTTTAAACAAGCTATCTAGCATGAAATTTTGATCTAACTTGGAAGAGAACTTTCCAAATGAAATTGGCTGTCCTTCACACGTGTATGAGCACTGATTTCCATACAATTCATCAATTTGATAATGAACCCTCTTGATCCAAAACATCTCAAAGATAGTATGGGAGATGCAATCCACACTCTCTAGATCTTGATATCAATAAAAATTTTCATACATACGATGAGAGATGCATCAAACACTTAGGTAGGCTCTAATACCATGTTAAAATTCACACGTGTGGGAATGCCCTAATGCTTTGTGTTTGCACTTTAGATCTCTTCCCACTGAAGTTTGATTGCTTGAATATGCAGTATCTGAGAAACTTAGAAATCTTTTAATTCTACCGGAGGCTAAGGAATATCAAAGGTTGGCCCAAATGAAAGGTTGCATATACTTTAGAGGCTTGATAGATTAAATTTTGAGCATCTGTATCGAAATTGAGGAATATGCTACATAGGCAAATAGTTATATTCATAGAACATCCCAGCTCTTGTGATGTGTCCAAAAGCCTAGGACATATGATTGTTGAATTTTCAACAATTAAGAGAAGGATTAGAAAATTGAATGGGAAAAGACTAGAATAGAATAAGTACCAAGAGGGTTCCTAATATGTAAAAAAGAAAGCAATTCTTTAAGGGAAAAGGAAAGGAAAAAGATAGCAAAAAGTGGTGAAAAAAATGGACAAGGAAAAAGATAGCAAATAATATAAAGAGTGTATCATGATACAAGGTGGCAAAAATATGTGGAGGAAGAAAAACAAATCAACAAGACAACCTAGGATAGAAAACAAAAAAAAAATGAGGGGCATTTTGATTTGCCTTCCACAGAAAGGAGGGAGCACTAACTAAATTTCTTGAGCCAAATCATAGAATATTTGAATGCAAAATCAATCAAAGAATAGGACTTATGGAAGTTAATCACACTGCTACCACATGTGATTCTAACAAACAAGAAGAAACATGGAAGAACTTCGTCAACGGATGTAGCAACAAAAAAAAAACAAGCCTCATGAGAAAAACATGGCTAACTTTGCAAAACTAGGGAGAGACAAATATTGTTGTTCAAAAGAACAAACAAATGAAATGTTGACACGAGGTTGAAACAACCAATGCCAGATTTGAAGGGTAATAAAAAATAGATAAGGCTTCAAGGGATATGTAGAGCGAGGCAAGGAATTTCAATGCTTGTATATTCTTGCTTTAAGCTTGTAGGTTGTGGGTGTGCTCTTGAATATTTAGAGAATGCATCTTAGTTGATATTTAGAAAATGATTCAATTTAAAGTGAACTTATTTTATTTTATTTTATTTTAGTAGTAGTTGTTTAGCTCGTTGGATTTGTTCACAGTAGTATTTAGGGTTTGAGGATTAATAATATTATTTAGTTTATGTTACTTCATTTAGTTGTTGGTAATGCTTAGTATTGGCTTTCATAAATTTTATTTTGTTTGCCATGAAGTCTCAAGTAGTTGTGATTCTAGATGATTGTGGGTGTCATTATGTGAGGATATTAAAATCACATGAGGTTACTGTAATTTTAGCTTAAATCACAAATGCTCCATTTGTTGGTTTAGAGTTTAAGTTATACAATTCTCAAATTGTAACGATGAAGGTCAGAGCCAAGCAATCATTTTCTTGAAAGATTGTTGATATACACTTGGGCTTTGATAAGGTGAGGCATAATCAATGGTGGGATGTCACAAAGGTAAGGAATTAATAAAATTGCAAAAATGACAATATGTTCATGCAAGATGTAGACAAGCTGGAGAACTTGGTAAAGGTTTAAAAAAATTATAGTACTTTTCTTATAATTGCATCTTGCTATGATGGGTTCATGATTGGAGACAAACTTGTAATGGAGAAATAAAAAATTGAAAAAGTAATCATCCAAAAATTTCCATGGTGATGGAAGGTTTCTTTAATGTCAATTGTAAACCATTAGGAACTTTATTTAAAAAGTGAAAGAAGAAAGTCTTTATATCATGCTTCACATTTCTCATTGTGATTGTGGTGGGACTATGCCATTGTAGGGGCACTTGCCTTGACCAAGAACATTCTCAATCACACATTTAGGTGGTGGTGGTGGGGCTCTTGGGAGAGCATCTCTATGGGCCCGCTACCCATCTCCCTTGACCTAGGATTGGGTCTAGAACCATGGTTATCATAGGGACGGGACTCTCCTATGGCAATCCCAATGAGTTGGGTACTCATTAGAATTGTAGGCCCAAATTTTTTTGCCCTTGCTTGATGGCCCAGATCACAAATCTCGGGCATTTAAGTTAGGCTAGGACAATGGGGACCTTTATACTATTTTTGAGAAAATATGTGAGAATTTGATAATGCCTCTCATCTAACGAAATGAAAGCTCACAAAATCCACCATGAAGGGAGTCTATTAGTAAGCTAAACAATCAAACACTTAAGTTTGGCATTTCAGCAAGCAAAAAATTATAACTTAGATCAACACATTGTGTAGGTGAAATCATTCATCTTTACTTTCCTCCACCTTGCCACCATAATCTAGTTATAACATCGTTGAAGCGTTTTTACATAAAGTGAACATCATTCAAACTTTTCTTCTACATGGATAATGTCTTTGAGCCATAATTTTTAAAGTTCTCAAATATGTTCTTTACTTCTGAGGAAACATTTGGTGGTCATTTTCTCGAGCTTGTCAATATGAAATTACAACATTTCAATGATTACATAACAAAGGACAAATTTCCAAAAAATTATCTCTTGAAGTCAAATTCTTGTTTGAACTCTAGCTATTGGTTATTTGTTCAAGAGAGGGGGATTTTGAACTTTGTGAACAAGGTGTTATTTTAGTTCAGTATTCTACTTATTTGGAATGTGTTTTAATATTGTGTGACAATTTTGCCATAGCTTGTTGCTTTATTGAAAAAAACATTGCGGACACATAAGACATTGTCATGTTTTATTTACAAAATGGATCCATTACTTATCAGATCTACAAGGTGAAGATGGCAAGACAATGTTGATCACGATATTTACTTGTAATCACAATTAGAGCATAACAACAATAGGCACATACACAAGCGACACAATTGAGCTTACCATTAATCATGAATGCATAAATCACACTAATGTAAAATGAGAGTACAATAGAGAAGTTTTAGAAAACCATGAACTCTCTAAAGGCAACTGCTAAGCAACTTCTACCTCACTCATAGTTCATGTGGACTCAATAAAATTATGGTTAACTAAAATAACAATTATAGACAAATTTAGAATATACATTGAAGGAGAGTGCGACTATGGTTTTCTTTTTTGCTACTCCATGAGATTGCACTTGAGCCAAATGAGAAAGTATAACCAGAAATCTCTCTCCTAGTTTTGATGTTGCTTATGTACATCATAGAATCTTTGCAAGACAAGATCACTTTGAGGTATGTATTAAAAAGCAAAGTTAGATGTGCCATTTGAGATACATTAGAATCCTCTTGGCGGAGATGTTTCGATGAGTGATCGTATCGTAGATGAGGCTTCTAGCGAGCCTCCTAAAGTGTCACATAAACATGGATAGATGCAACTGAGCATATTCTCCTCAACTTGGAGGATGTTTTGAGTGGTTACTATCATTGTTGTGGATGTAGTGTTAATGGATATAATGTTAACTGCTAGTGTTAATGGATCTTAGTGTGAATTCTTAGTGCTAGACATGGATCATATGCATTTGCTGGATTATGAAATATGCTATCGCTCTCATGGGAACGAATCTCCACGTGACAACTAGTTAATTCTCTTCATCTCCTTGATGCTTGTGTGCTTGGATCTAGGGTTGAGGATGAATAGAAAATACCCGCTACAAACCAACAACTTCTAACATGCTACAAGCAAATTCGACAATTGTTTTATTCTTCCTTTTTTATACACCATTTTGGAAAGGTATATAGGTTGTTGTTAGTTGTCTTTTAATATCATGTTCTTTGCAAAATCTCTAAACTCATTAGAGATATACTTTCCACCTCTATCACTTCTAAGGTATTTTATTTTCTTGTCCACTTGGTTCTCAACCAAGGTTTTCAACTCAACAAAAAAATTAAAAGCTTGTGATTTATATTTCGAAAGGTAGACCCAACACTATCTTGAAAAATCGTTCTCAAAAGCCATGAAGTAGGATGCACCACCAAAATATTGCATATGACAAGGTCCCCATAGATCAGCATGAATATAATCAAGAATACTTCTGCCCTTGTTGCTCCATTTCTAGAAAATATGCTTCTACATACTTTCTTAAAAAGCAACCTTCACAAACATTTGTTGTGTCTAGGATTTTTGAAAAGCCTCTTTTCTATAAATAAATTTCAAGTTTTGAAAAGAAAGTTGACCAAAGATGACTAATTTCATCTTTTTGCACTAACAAGGCTTCTTGATATTTTACGACATCTAATTTTTGAAGTTTTGTTGTTTCTCCCTTGAACTAGTAGCAAAATTATGATATCTATTTTTGTGCTTTTAATAATGAACTTATCATGATAGAATTTTATTATCATTCTCTTATTGGCTACTGGACCAATCAAAAGCAAATTTTTAGTAAGGCTTGAAAAAATAGAAAAAGTTGGACTCTACTATGGCAAAAGAATTTCTCTTACCCAACTCAACCTACTGGCCGATCTCCACTTTGTTTGATTGAAAGTTAGACATCTTTTAGCTCAATGCACTATTAAGAGCTAATTATATGTTGAGAGCATAATAATCAGCAAGCAAGACATAGAAACTATCCAAATTGATGTGTCGATTCTTTACATATTAAATACCACCTTCTGACCACATTTATAGCATTTGGTTTTATTTATAATCAAGAAATTTAATTATAATTGCAATGAGTGGTCATGTTTTATCCTTCTAATCACTAATGACGTAAATGTGAGTCAATAGGATCAAGCACATGCTCTTAACATCTACAACATCATATGCCTACTTTAGCAAATAGAATCAACAACATTGACAATCAAATCTACAAACACAATTTATGTTCTAGGCATAAAACCAAAAAACCTGATATTCAAGAAAAAGTAGCATAAACACAATAGGTCATTTGTAAATGTAGTGCTACAATTGTAAATGAATCCAGATATGAAGCCATTTGTTAGAGTTTGTAAAATGTAGAAATTAATTATCTCAAGAATAACTCTAAAATGTAGTCATGTATTTATCCATAAAGAACAACATGGTGTCCAACTCGAGTTGCAAAAAAGGACTAAGGTTGGTGATAAACCTATGAATGCAGATTTCATTTATTTCCTTCAAGAGAAACAATGCAACTTTTTTGGCTATATATTGTTAAATGTACCAATGTTTACTTGGATTCACATGAGGTATTGTGCTCATGTATGTAGAAGTGTATGTCTCAATTGAATGTGGAAATTTGTTGTGTGTCATATACCAATAGTAGTAAACATATCAAAAGAACTAATGACATAATATCAAAAGAACTATAAACCCCTTAACATCTCTTTCACATTAAAAGTTGAGATCAAAATTTGATCCTCTACACAAATTTAAATGCAAGGTCACAAGAACACTGAAAGATTAGATTGATAGAAGTTATTTCAATGCATAATAAAGTGGCTCCAACTAACTTGAATCCTTCTTGCTCCAAGGAACTTATGATATTTCATCTAGGGGTCTTCCATTTAAAACATGTGCAACATAGATGTGGGTCATAGACATGAAAAATAGTACACAAAAGTTCTCTCAACATGAAAAAGCTCTAAAACATTTGAATTCTCTACACCAATGCGAACATTAAGATTAGGAATTTATTATGTAAAATGAATATCTAGAAATTCACCGCACAAATGCTAATGCTGGAAATTCATAAAGGCAAATAGATTTTTGAAAATGATCCAAATGGATAATGATATAGCTTCCACTAACTTGAATCCTTCTTGTTCCATGAAAGATATGATACATCTCCTAGGCGCCTGCCATTAAAGACGTGCAGCTTAGTGTTTTTCAACCAACAAAAATCCATATTCGTAAAATGCCAATGCATGCTAAGCTTCAAAAGGTTATTACTATGCATGAATCCAGGCCACTTTTGTAAAATACCTTTGAGCTTCAAAAACAATACTACAATGTATTGTATGGTTGGACTGAACCACTATTGTGATACTTCAATAACCAAACCTAACATAATGCATATATTTTTTAAGGTGAATCATGAATCCAAGACACAACACATCAAGCTTATGATTGGCATACAAATAGCACATCTTAGTGTCAACTACTCGCTACTCACTTAAATAAACCCCATAAGGGTCCTATGAAAGTAAGAAAGATCAATACAACATAATATGGAGTGGGCATCTAAAACTTGGAAAGTGGTACAAGATGAAGTTACCCAAATTTCTCTACCAACCTTTCTATCTTCTAACAAAGGTAGCCTTATTGCTTGTTCATTTTTCTCAATTTTATTGCAGCTTGAAGTGATGCATTGATTTCTGGACCTATGCAACCTCATATGCAATGTTTCCTATTCAAGGACAATATTAAGAAATGAAGATCTATTTGAGATTCCTACTGAGTTTAAAGGGCAGGACTCTTTACCATCAACAAGTGATTTGTCTAGGTTGGAAAATGCAAATTGTCTTAGTAAACACATGATTTGCTTTCTAGTACTAGCTTTATTGGAAGATATCTTGCTGCTATAAATTGAGCCATTTGGACTTGTAAGAATATGAGCAGTTGAGGGTACTGTTACCATTGAAGCAGATAAACTGTCTGCAATGACATTTTTCATCATCATGCATGTATGTGCCATTTTAATTCATGCAGTGATCCAACCTGGCCTACCTTCTATAGTTCACATATAACATCCATTTGGGTTGTAGACTCTGTCACCACATTTGATCACCATCTTCTTCTCTGTAGTGCAAATCGTTGGTCAGTGCAGAAGGTCCTTATTCGTCCAAATACCTACTGGTTGATAGAATTATGGATTGCAACACTGACAAGTAGGCTTTAGGGGGCTCAAACTGGAGAAACACTAACAACCAAGGTGGTTCACAAAAAGGAGGCTTCCGCTCCAAAATTGATCCCCAGTAACCGTAACCCATGTATTTTTGCTGCCTTGGACATCTAATAGAAGGGTTAGAAGATACCATCACAAGTAGAAAGGGACTCAAGGTGAGGGGTTACAATAATGGAGAACAATACTTAATTCATGATAGCAATGACCAGGAGCATCATATTACAGATACAATTTTGAGTAAACTTTATCACGACAATGTCTGAATCATGCAACAAGAATGTTTCACATAAAGGAGCTATTTAGGCACGAAATTGCATGAATAAACCTGAAGTTTCAGACAGTATGGCCATAGCTTCTGTCGTTAATAAGTGGAGCAATAAAAAAAATAACAATCAGAAATGGTGGTCAAAGAAGATGGTCGTTGTCACGTCAACATTACTGTTATGGCCAATTACATTTGTGGACACTTTCTCAAGTCAACATTACTGCTATGGCTAGCTACATTTGTGGACACCACTCAAAAAAGAAAATTCTTTAGGATGGATGATTGATCTTCTAGACGAGAAAGGCATATAGCTTTTTAGATGCAATGATTCAGGCTGAGCATAAGAAATGTAACACTCTCTCTTATTGGATCCTAAAAAACTTTGATCTTCAGATTTAACGTTTCATTAAATCTGAGATGTTGCTTCTTTGATAGAGCCTTTGTGAAGTAATCTGCTGCCATGTAATTCGTTCTGCAGAAAATCAATGCTACTTCCTTGCTATGCACTTTCTCTCTAAGGTAATGATACCTGATTTCGATATGTTTGCTTCGAGAGTGAAATCTCATATTGAGAGATAACGCTATTGTGCTTTGATTGTCACAATAGATTGTTGTAGGAGGTGTTTGTGCAAGGTTGAGGTCTGCAAGCAGTTGCCTTAGCCAGATCGCCTCTTTGGTTGCATTTGTGGCAGCTATGTATTCGGATTCCGTTGATGATAATGCAACCGAGGTCTGATTCCGGCTGTTCCATAAGATTGGGCCTTGGTTGTATAAAAATACAAATCTAGAAGTTGATTTTCTAGTATCGATATCTCCTACCCAATCCGCATCTGTGTAGGCTTCAAGGATGTTGGCAATTTGGTTGTCTCCATAGCAGATGCTGGGAGTTTTCGTTGCTTGGACGTATTTGATAGGAACTGGCTAATTGTACTGATGGAATATGCAAGGTCTGGTCACGTGCAGATCATTGTGCACATCAGTGAGCCGATGATGGATTGAAATGGGTAGTGCTTCATTTCCTCCTTTTCTGCCTCAGTTTGAGGAGACTATTCCTTTGATAACTTTAGTCCAGGGTTGAGTGGAAAGTCACTTGGTTTGCAGTTGGCCATACCATACTTTTCCAGCACGTTGTTGAGATATCGTTGCTGACTGATAAAAATCAGTCTGCTGGGTCGATCTCGATGGATTTGGATTACAAGACAATAGTGGCTGGACCCATGTCAGTCATCTTGTATTCCTGGCCAGCATGCTTTTTGTATCCTTCATCAGATTGATATTGCTACTGAATAAGAGTGTATCATATACATAGAGAGTGATGATGATGAAGTAATCTGATACAGACTTGAAGTAAACATTTGAGTCTACCGAGTTTGGAATAAAACCATTCTCTATCAAAAATGTGTTGATCTTCTAGACCCAAGCTCTGGCAGGCTCTGGGTGATTGTTTCAGTCCGTAGAGAGCCTTGTGGATTTTGCATACAAGGTGCTTTTAATCGCCCTTGAGTTCGTATCCCTTTGACTGTGACATATAGATTTCCTCTTCAATGGTTCCATTGAGGAAAGCTGTTTGGACATCCATCTGGTGGACTTCAAGGTTTGTTGCGGCTGCAAAGGAAAGGAGTAGGCGGATCGAAACATGTTTGACAACTAGGCTGAAGGTTTCAGAATAATCCAGATCTGGAATTTGAAAAAAGCCTTTGGCGACTAGCCTGTCCTTGTAACGATTTAGCCTTCCTTCAGCGTTGTAGTTTGCCTTGATAATCCATTTGCATGGAATTGGGTTTCGGTCCTTTGGCAGCTCCGTGATTGTCCATGTTTGATTCTCTATCAGAGAACCAAATTCAGTGTCCATCGCTGCTTTCCAGTGGTCAGCATTAGGAGTAGACATTGCCTCAGAAACGGTGGTTGGTTCCTGCACAAAGTAGGAAGCCGGATCATCCATAAATCTAGATAGAGGTTGTCTGGACCTGTTTGACCTTCTGGTTTGAACTTCAGTCCTCTGATGTGTGTTGACTCGTTAAGGTTCTGACTCATTGTCTGAGTCAGTGTCACTTTTCTGTAGTTGAATCCCTGGATTGGAATTTGGGTGCTCGATCCCTGGATCGGATTTGTTAGCAGCTTTTCTCTTGTGGTCGATGAATTGTTCTTCCACAAAATTGACATCTTTACTGGTGAATGCCTTCTCAATATCCAAATTGTAGAACTTGTATGCCTTGTGATCTGGGGAGAGGAGAATATTGATCTTCTGATCTCCTCTTGTAGAAGCATCAATATTACTCTTGATAGAGTGAGGTGCTCCTGGGTAGAAATTGCCATTACTCAATTTTCGTAGGCTTCAGGTAGACTCGATAATAGAGTCATGAGTACATCGGAATCTTCTATGATTGAGCCAGTTGCAGTCATCTGCTCCATAAGATTTTTTGAACATGTTGAGATGACTCGAAACACTTTCTGCGTCAGACATCCTCAGGGTGAAGAATTTCTTCCTCAAGTGTAACTTAAAAGTAACATCCCTTATATCGTAGAGAGTTGCTAAGATGTCTCATGCATTCTTAGCAGTCTGAGCAGCACGTATGTGGCTGACTCTGAGTATCCTTAATGTTGCGGGTGATTATGGCAAATGCTTTGCCAACTCTCAGTCTCCACTTGGTGATGCTGGCTACATCACCTTCTACTTTGAGCTCCGTGCCATCAACGATGTCCCACAGTTCTTTGCCTAGTAGTATAACCTTCATCTTGAATTTCCAGAGGTGGTAGTTATCTCTATCGAGTTTGTCAATGAGAGATGAACTAGATGATGGATCCATTCTGGTTGAACGAGATCGTTGGTAGAAACAACGATTGTCGGAATACTGTTGGCTGCGCATTTGCTAGAGAGACATCTTGGTAGAAACAAGACTGATAATCCACAGTAGAAACGCAGATTACTGAAATGTCCGCTCTGATACCATGTCGCAAAACATGGGGATGACGGCAATGGAAGCTTGAAGCTTTGAGCATAGGCATGTAGTATCGGAAACGCAACAGTTAGCAGTAGAAATATTCAAGATGAATCATTCATACAAATTTCGCAAATGAACAATACAGTAATGAGACAGAAAAATTGCACTCTGATTAATATCAACAGTGAGTACAATGGCTTGAAGTAATAACGTCAGCTTGTTGAGCGTGATAACGTTGGCTACATAAGAACTTTGATTATAATGTTAAAACAACACTTACATTGCTTGATTCAGCTAGTAGTATATATTTACAAGTGTCTTCAAAAATATCTTACAAGCATTGAATGCTACTACACCAGTCTTTGTATATGTACAAAGTGGGTAACTGCCCTTGGGATATTTAGTGGTCCAGCTGTTTTTAGGGTTTATGATAAGTTGGCCACGTCGGTCTGCACCATTGGAGAAACCCGAAAGACCCGAAGGTGCCTTAAAAAGAGAAAGCAGAAAAATGTGAAAAACTCGGCAGTGCCCTTAAAATGAAGTTTGGTCACAGTGTCGCATTTTTCTCGAAGACAGAGAAAATGCGAAAAACCCGACAATGCCCTTAAAATGAAGTTTGGTCACAGTGTCGCTTTTTCCCGAAGACAGAGAAAATGTGAAAAACCCGAAAGTGCCCTTAAAATGAAGTTTGGTCACAGTGTCACATTTTTCCCAACAATGTCGCTTTTTCCCGACGGTGCAAAAAAGGCGAAGGTGCCTTAGAAATAATTAAGGCACAAAAATCCCTAAGGTGCAAAAAGGCGAAAAAGGCGACGGTGCCTTAAAAACAAAACAAAAATTTTTTTAGAAAAAACTAAGTTTTGAAAATATGCAAAGGTCCGAAAAATATGTTGTCGGACTTCGGTTGTTTTCAGAAAGCTCATTACTTGAATGATTTGTTAAGGCTGAGCATAAGAAATCTAACAGCATCAATGTGGTACTTGATCTCAATGTTGATGACTGCATCGGAACTAACACACACAAGAGAGATCTATATTGGGTTTTGCAATTTGAGTCAGAGACGTGTTCCAATTCTTGTTCCAACTTCCAAAACTAAGAGATTGTGACTAAAAAAACATGTACAAAATTTTTATCTTGAGCTTCTTGAACAAAAGATCACCAGAATTAATATAAGAGAAAATATATAACCAGAATCACCTTGCACTCCTGTAATGTAGAATAAAGAAGACAACTGCCCAGATGATGCTGAATCCTCCAACTGTAAGATAAGCAATACCCAGAAAACAGTTTTTTCCACCGAGCCAGCTGGTAGTTGAGATAACCAGCTTCTTTCTGCCTCCAAATGCGTAGGTGTTATAGACATTAGTAATGTTTATAGTGATCAGATCACCAGCTGAAAGACCATGCTCTATTTTGCCCCATGGCTTTCTGAACTTTGGAAATGCAGCTGTTCTCATCCAAACAATCAGATCTTCATTGTCACTTAACTGCAAAATACATAAAGTTTCAATTGAAGGTCCTGAGAGTGACTGATCAGACACTAAAGCAGTACATCAGAAATGTGATAGCAAGAAAGAAACAATTTTTCCACCGATTGATCGGTTGGAAAAGTTGGGTTGAAACTAGTGACTGTGAGTCAAACCATAGCTTAATAGCAGCTTGGATATTTCTTTTGAAGGTCGGCATCTCTCAACAAGGTTGTACACATACTATAGGATCCATAACAGGCATACCAATAAATGCCTCCATCACTTGTCTGGTTTTCGTATGTAATTAAAAATTTCACAGTATCAACAATTTTATTTACAAACTGTGAGTGCTTTTTGTATTCAGTCCTGTAAAGTGCTTACTGGTAAAGCTTCATTTAGTTTGGCACCCCCAACAACGTTCCCATTGGGACCTGCTGGGTAATTATTTGGAAAATTTGAAGGAAAGACATTCTTTCCAAATTTAAAATCACGATCACTTTTCCAGGAAATGCCATTCCTATTGACTGATAATGATTGATTGTTAACAAGAAATGAAAAGGTATCATTGAAAAGGCTCCAGGCAATCAAGCCACATGGCACAATAACTTGATTGTTGAAAACATTCTCAGGTTTGCAGCCATCCAGGCTTGCATTGGATGCATGTCCCTTCAATAGCTGCTGATCGCTTCGACTTTTCACATACCTGCATTCATTGTAATTTTTACGATGTAAAAAGCTACTGTGACACACTGATTCCCTAACTGATCTCCATTGTGGTTATAAATAGATGACTGATGCTGAAAGGAAACACTGAAAGAGTCAAACAGAATAAGATTGCCCTGATGTACTCTAACAATAGCTTCCTTTTGTAGGACATCGATGTGTAGGAATATAGTCATTAAGTGCAATACTGTACTTCGTCTGATAGTTGATGCAGGTAATAAGCCAATAAATACAATACTGCTAGATTTTGTAAATGTACTCGACATGT
Source organism: Diphasiastrum complanatum (assembly GCA_029204225.1). Lineage (NCBI taxonomy): Eukaryota > Viridiplantae > Streptophyta > Lycopodiopsida > Lycopodiales > Lycopodiaceae > Diphasiastrum > Diphasiastrum complanatum. The sequence continues at coordinate 28,716 of MU832813.1, forward strand.
TGAACTCCAGTCATGCTTTCAAGTTAATATCCAAATACTTGTACGACACTGACTCCAGCATATCAGTATCATTTATAAGGCATAATGATATTTACATTAAGCATCACAAAAGAAGGGAACATTCACCTTTACCTCTAATTTCCTCTGACTGTTTCATTCAACCTTCAAGCCAAAGGTAGACCATGTTCTTGGCAAGTGGGATGTTTTGAATCTAAAAAAAAATTGTGGAAAAAGCACAAACCCTGAGGCAGAGGACACAATCTCAATGTAGGCTCTATACAAACGCCAAAGACCATGATAGGCTGCCCTAACATGATAGAAGATCAAACAAATGATAGGTTGTGTAGAAGCTGCCAAAATGTCCACCAAATAGAGCAGCAAGCTATGCAAGTGTGAAAAATCCCATCAAGCGATAGGCGGTGAAGAAGCTATGAAAACATGAGTGAAGTAGGGCACCATTTTGAAGTTTTATATCTTGACAAAGAGATCCAATTGGAGAAAGTGTGATGAACTTGTTCAAAAACAAGAATCTAAAGATCCAAAAATAGAATCTTTTATTTCAACTTGACTGAGGATTTACTGTTCGAAGAAACTTCACTTTTGAAAGGTCAAGACCAATAGAAAACCGAATCTTAAGGATCAAGGAATGATAGTATTATGGAAGGAGCCAGGCAGAGGCCATTCTGCCCGGTAAGGATTTCCAGAATTTTTTTAGGCGAGACCAATCCTTTGCTGCCACGCGGCAAGCGCAAGCAGAATCAGCACTAAACAAATTTGAGACCAATTTGATGCTACCACGTGGTAGACGCAGACAAAATCTGCACTAATTTTAAAAAAAAAAAAACAGGTGACTATTCTGCTTTTTAATCTGTTCAGAAATGGGCAGAATAGTCACCAAAAATCCATTACGGAAATCCAATCACATATGGAAAAAGAACAAATACAAAATAAAAAGTGGAATAAGAAATTACCCCTTTTGAACTACAAGATTTTTTGATCTAGAGCTTTGTTTGACTCAAACTTGGATCAATAGTCGTGCCTCAACCAGCATTCTCACCTATGACTATTTTTAACTTTTGTCTCAAAAAAGGATGAAAAGGTGAGCATTCTCACCTACCATACCAATGCAACTAATCGAATTCAATTCTAGTCACAAACAAAAAACTTACGACAAAAATGTTCTAAAAAGAGAAAGCGACCAGAGAGAGAAAACAACTAGAGAGAAAAAAATGGCCAGAGAAAAAGTGTCTAGTGAGAAAAAATCTCCACCTTCCTAAATGCTTAGGAATAAGATTTCACTTGATCATGTTTCGTTCCTAAAAGAATCATGATTCTATTTCGAAAAGGTACAACTATTTCAAACCCCAACGAAAGCCCACTTTTTTTCAAATAGGTTTCTTTTCCATCGGGATGAAGCATAATGATTATAAAAGACACAATCAACCAATCTCCCACAAAGAATGGCCAAGAGCATTTGATATAATCAATGGCTAAAGCCTTACTTACAAGCAATAGCAAAGGGTTCTCCCACAACGAGCCCAAGCAATACCAATTAATAAGTTATCTAACGACAAAATGAAATCCATATATGCTATCTAGAGGCCCCTACTAGAACCTTCTAGAGATTGGGGCAACTTAGGGTACCTGGGTCCCACAAGGACATGCCCTTGATGGTAGTTGGCGCAATACCTAAAGGTATACCAATTAGGGGTTATTTTGAGTATATAACTGGTAGCATCAAGGTTAATGATAGGGGCAAGGTATAGAAAGGTGAAGAGAAATAGACGCCATCATGTCTTGGGCTTGTATACCATGCAAAAGGAAAGTACTATCATTGATTTTGACATTATGGGCATCCAACTAGAGTTGGAGGTCATCAGTGAATGAAAAGGCAGAAAAATGGATGTTCAGCATGATGAATAATATAAGGAAAATGAAAAAGGCAGCAAAGTGTGTCCATAACATTGGCAAGTAGTTGTGTAGAAATTCAATTGACCAATGGATTCTTTATTGACGAGGAACCAAACTAGGCACCTAGCAATGATTAGGTTTGATTTTTTGCCATATGAGACACTACGTGCACGCAAAGTAGTATTCAGTAGAGCGGGACAAGAATAACTATCATGCACCAAGCTATCAGGTGCACACTCAAACCAAATTGTGACTAGTAGGGCTAGTCAATCCAAGAATGGAACAGTCCAATAGTCATCAAGGCACAATGGGGCATGAAGATTGTTGTTGTTGGAAGCTACACTATTCTTGGTGCAACAAATATTTAGAGGATAGGTCTCAAACTAGAATAGCATGTAGTAGTCTCACCTAGTGGTTTAAGGTGGGGTGGAACCTCGTTCTACACACTCACTACATTTGGAGTGAAGATTTTCAGGAGACATGCTCCTAAAAATTGCTAACATAAGTTTTAATAGGTAATTTGCAAGGCAGCTATTATAGAGAGTGTTTCATCATAGCTATTGTAGAGTTATGGACTTGATTCAAACATTCATCACGTCCTTCTTTTATTGGGCCCTTTTTATTCATGTACTAGCCATGGCCCATTTTGTTGGTCTAGTTGCTATTATGGACAGATGACTAAGGAGTGGGGCCACCTAATGGGTCACAAACCTATTGGGAGGGTGCACTATTATCCCTCCTTACTTGACTTCATTAGTTTGGTCAATCTTATCCATTACTTGACTTGAATAGTTTGGTCAGTCTTATCCCTTAGAAATTCTTTTTAGGGCTTCTCTATGGGTATAAGCAGCTTTACTTCTAGAGATTAGTCTTTGTTGCCTCATATTTGATCTTTATGCTTCACGAAATTTGACACTGAAATCTGTGATTCAGTTCGTAACTTGATATCAAGGCACTATCCTTGGCAAATCTTAAGCGAACAATCTGTGGAAGCACTTATGCTAAACTTGGCGGCAAAAAATACATAGATAAATAAAATCAAATATTTTAGCAGATTATTTCCGATAACTATTTTAGCGGCTGCTATCTTTTCTAGCAGCTATTTTGACAAGTTGATCTGCTTAGCATGTGTATCCTCTTGCTCACAGTTTCCAACACTTTGTGGAGGAGGATCAATGGGCACCTAACCCTCCATCGCCCATTTTTCAGCTCCATTTTGCCTCTTTTTTGCAGGTCTTCATCTCCCACTTCCAAGGCGTACTTTTCAGCATTGTTACATGCATATTACAGCCATTTATACTTGCTTTATTTTATGTCGTTTTTGGGTATCATATCTTGGTAGCTTTTACTATACACTTTGTTGGTCCAATTTAGTTTTATATACATTCTACTCTTTAGTTGTGATTTTTGTGATTTATCATTGAAATTGCGGACACATAGCCCTAAGCATTTGTTCCATGGTTTTTGGGTATCATTTCTTGGTAGCTTTTACTATACACTTTGTTGGTCCAATTTTCAGTTTTATATACATTCTACTCTTTAGTTGTGATTTTTGTGATTTATCATTGAAATTGCGGACACATAGCCCTAAGCATTTGTTCCATGGTTTTTGATTGGTTCTCTCCATATGTCGATCTGATCTAGTAGGATGGTAAGTAGGATTTTAACTGAGTTGTTATTTATGAGATACGGCTGACCAAAAGTGCCCCGTAAACTTCGGATCTGAGTCACTTACAAGGTCGTTAGGTAATCCATACATTCTTTATAGATGGTCCACCATTGTTTGAGCTAAATCAGACACTTTTTCAGTTGTCTTAACAAAAATAAACGTAGCTAATTTGGTGAGGCGATCAACTATGACCCAAATCGCATCATTATCTTTTTTCATCCTTGGAAGATCACCCACAAACTCCATTGATATATATCTATCTGTGAAATTAGAATATATCCAATTTCACATATTTATATAGAGAAGTCAGTGATCTCATAAGGTAAAGCTTAGAAACAATATCCAAGCAACTCAGAAAGTCAAAGGATCTAAGTCAAAACAATAATATAAAATTCAATAAACAAAAAATATTAGCCAAACAATATTGCTTATGTCTCGTTAGTACCCAAGCATAAGTTTCTAACTGGGTTTTGAAAGAATCCAGATTCTCTTGGGTAGACCCAGTGTTCACTCCATTAATATAATATCCCATCTTTTATTAGGGATATCCAATGGATGCAAGAGTCCATCAGTCTTTAACCTTTCAATTTATTCAATGGCACTACTCGCATTTCAAAACATAAGACTCTACAAAGGGCTTCATCTGTGACCAGAAGAAGTCCTTTTGTACCAAGTCGAAGTATGGGATGCCCAATGCAAGGTGCATCTTGACATTCATAAAGAGTTTTACAGTAAATGGCATCATCCCCTAGCACGCATACTTTCCCACTTCTGATTCTCTACCTTTCAACCGTTCAAACAAGACTAAGCACCTTGTGAATCAATATCTCTATCCTTGCTTATCATGTCTGATTGTACCCTTTGCCAAGTAGGTCCAAAATAAGAGTCTTTTTCACAAAGGCCCCTTAGTGAAAGGTACAAGTCTATAGATATCTCCGTGAAGTTCATATACTTCACCTATTCGACTTGGTGCATCAGCAACTCTAATAGAGTTGCCTTTGATACAATGTACTTCAAAGTCGAATTCTTGCATAAGCTCAAAAATACTTAAGGAGTTGGTGATCAGTGCAAACCATGAATTTATTACATGAATCACTGCAAAAAGTTCCTTTTCCTGTGTGGTATAACATACTTGAGTATCAATCAACTGTGTGTTACCCTCTTATAGAAGTAATGCTCCTATTGTTGAATTGATTGTGTCAGTTTTAATGACATAAGGTAAATCCAAATTTGCTATCTACAATACAGGAGAAACGACAGTCAACAAACTCTTCTTCAATTTGTCATTCCATTATATGGGAAGGATCTAGGATCTACACTTGGTGGTCTTTTTACAATGGTATCAGAGCCTGGGCTTGCATCCATCAAAAGGTAGAGACGCTTTTTGCATTTTTACAATTTTTTGTAACTTTTTGATAATAGCTCCTTGCTTTTTCTTCCTTGTGATGGAATTGACCTCCAAGTAGCTTCTCAGTATCTTGATTGTTTTTAGCCTAAAGATCAGTGTTATGGACTTTCTCCATAGCCATAACTACAAATTACTTGATTTTTGAGGAGTTTTTATGGTTTTCAGCTAATATTCATTGTTTTAGCTTGAAATTCATCGAGCGTATTGTATGTTAATGAATTTCAAGATGGTACTTGCTATTTTTTAGTCATTATGATGGGTTCTAATGATTGCATGCCAGTTATATGGTCAAAATTGGATTGAGATTGTATTTTGGCCAAAATTTGGTGATTTTGGCTAAAATTGATCAGTAAAAGTCAATATTGAGCATAATAAGAACTTTTAGTGCTTGCATGAGGTCAAATTATAGTAGTTAGGACCTGATTGCACTTGCATGTGGTTGTGATCCATTAGAACATGTTGAAAAAAGTTTTATAAAAAAAGGTTCAAAAAACATGGTTTTTAATATGGGCTTTTCATGTTATTGGGAAAAATTACTACGCGTAAGAGGTGCAATAAAGTTGTCCACAAGTTGCGAACAGGTTCAGTGGGCTGTTGGTACCGTAAGAGATCTCAAAACCTCAAAAATTAGTGTATTTTTTATGATTTTTTGGCATGAACGACTCTTTTTATGATTAGGTTTTCATTCTGAAAGGTAGGTTGGATTATCTCTAATTCAAGCCCTCATACACTTGTTTTGATGCTTGGAGGCTTAGGCAACAATTCACTGAAGTTTACTTGGTAGGCGCCCTCCTAGAAACCTTATTTTGGCTGATCTGAGCCTACAAATCTTTGCTGGACTTGATAGAAGCTTCTACTGATCTCTAATGAACCTTTATAAATTGATTGTAATGTCTATTTGATGGCTTGCAAAGCCTAGATATGATTTTTGACAAAACCTCCTTGAAAAAATGCACCCTCCTACTAGTTTTTCCAACTTTTACTGCTCACACATGTGGATAGTACGGCATAGGGTGATGTGGCAGGCATCTTGCTAGCCTATTCTCCCTCTGTACTATGCTTTACAACGTCCAATTTGGTGATCTATAACAAAAGTTATGATCAGCAGGTTTTCGAGATGTTTTGATTGCATGTCGAAAAGTAAGTAGTAGGTTGCTTGTCCACTGTGAAAAAATCATTCTAAATCACTTTGCATGTCTAGGAACATGGCACAATATGTTACCATAATTTTGATGGTGAAATTTTGTGCATGGAAATTTTCTGAAAATTTTTTGTGGTTTCGGACGATTTAGATTACTATCAAAAATTCATTAATTGCAAAATGGGAACGAAGAGTTTGGACTCTTATCTCCCAAGAGTTTATGGATTTGCGAAATAAGGTTCCATCATTCGATTTTTAATTGGCTCTCTAGCAGTTAATCCTTGGTCTGCTAGCAAATTATCAAAACGAATGCAGACAAAATGTGCTTCACTCTTTCGATGATGTCGTAGTACTTTCATGAGCTTGATCAAATGGCATTAGAAGCTAAGCAAAATAAACAGATGTCTCGAAAAAAGGCTAAGAAGGCAAATCTCTGTTTTATTTGCAATAAGCCTGGACATGTTATGAAATTTTGCCTAGAGCAAAAGAAACCCACAGCTCAAGTAATTGAGATGCCATGTAATGAAAATCTAAAGTTCGAAATCGACGTGATTGATTGTTTTGTGTGAATGTTCATTCAGTACTACTTCTTTTCCAAATGATCTAATTCAGAAGAAAGGCATAGTAAAAGATCAAGAAGTTAGTATTTTAGTGGAAAGTTGTCTCACTATTTCATTTATTCTCATCTTGTGCAGAAACTCGAATGGAAACTAAAGCTAGCAATCATAGATATAAAGTATATCTAGCTTCAGGAGCAGAGTTGAAGACTTGGGAAGTCAAAGTACCGAAGCTCCTAAGTTTGATTCAAGACTATAGAGAATTAGTTGATATACATGTCTTAGATTTTGCATGCACAGATATAATTCTAGGCTATGAGCGGTTATTTGAGAAATCGCATGTACTCTCATTTCGGGAGGGAGGTAAACTAGTTACATTTTTGGAGACAGATATGTACATCCATCTGAGATGATTTCAATGGCTAATGGAATGGAAACTTTTTATTCACAGTAGGAAGCTTATTCTTTATTTGCTATGCACATTTTGGAATTCTCTAAAGTGCACATACATAGTTGTGAATTTTCTAAGATTCTTAACTTAGTGGATTTAGATCAAGACTAGATTGAAAAGAATAGATGTGTTTCGTGATGTGTTTCCAATTGAATTACCTCATGGTTTACCACATTCTAGGTCATTAAATCACATGATTGCATTAATTTCGGATGTGTGCAGATTACAAGGGATGTAATAAAGTAACTATTAAGAATAAATATCCATTGCCCAGGATAGATGATCTAGTAGATCGATTAGGTGGAGCTAGATACTTCACACTCATAGAGGGTTCATTCCACACACCGACCTTCTTCATTTCACGAGCTTGGAGAGACAAGTTTGCAACAATGTAATTTTAGCAAGAATGGATTTTTGCTCCTACATAACCTTGAGGTGACTTTTGATTTATACAAGCAAATATCAAATATTATTTGTTAGTCCACTTCAGAAAGAATTATCACAACAACTACTAGCTTAAAACAGCAAAAGCATCCTTCAACTTGTAGCTATTGATATAGTGTCACTCTAATCCTTTTAATACTTGAGCAATAAAAGTCTATGCACTACAATGCTACAAGCCATCTCAAGGTATCTCAGAAAATCAACCAACTTTATCATAGCAAGCTTCCACAACCTATCTACCTGCGATGGTTTTGAAAAAAATGCTCCAATTGGTAGAAGATATGAATGGGGCCTTTCATATCTTTAAGAACCTGCACGTATGTCAATTCATTAAACAAAAAAATCAAATGCACTAAAGCTTTATCTCTCTCCTCTTAAAAATAACAATGTTCGTGTTCACACATAGTGATAAGCTAACTAGTCTAATAAAATGGGTTTTGGGGTCCCAAAATGACACGTTCTATCAAAACATCATCATGCACCTATGTAATGGCCTTTTGCACTGTTTCTATGATATTGAATATATTGTAGTGAATCTCTCTCTCTCTCTCTCTCTCTCTCTCTCTCTCTCTCTCTCTCTCTCTCTCTCTCTCTCTCTCTCTCTCTCTCTCTCTCTCTCTCTCTCATACACACACACACACACACACACACAAAAGGGAAGTGCTTGTTGATCTCCTTTACAATTACTCCTCTAGGGCTTTCTGGAGTGAATTTATTCACCAAACTTTTCATTCACGCCACTAATATACTTGCACCCATTTTGGCCTCACTTATTAATCATGTTGTCAGTTATGGCTCTCCTCCATCTTGGTGCACTAATACCATTCATCCAACCCATAAGAGTGGTGACCCCATGCCATGAAGCCTGATAATTATCACAACATTATGATTGGGAACATTATGACTAAGCTTTATGGCACTATTCTTCAAACAATGATTAGTAATGAGGCTGAGACAAGAAGTTTACATGCCTTCAGGCTAGTTTCAAGACACTGCATTCTACTACAGATCATGTGTTCACTCTTTGGGCTATCATTGAGGAGGCTAGGTCCAGACATGAGAGAGTCTATTGTTGTTCTGTGGATTTTTGAAAGGCTTTTGACTCAGTACCACGACACATGCTCATTCATAGATTAAGGGATCTTGGCTTTTCTACTAATATTATACTAGATGTCATGGCATTATATGAGCATGTTTGGGGATGTTCCAAATTGAGCCATTGATTATAATTTAATACCATGAGGGCCCAAACCCCTCATAGTCATAACTAACTTACGGGTAGAAGTTGGCTCTCTAACCCGCTTACAGGATATAAATCCAGGGTCAGAACTTTGAGGGCATGACATTCTTACCCCCCTATTCAGGATCTGTCCTCTAAACTTTAAGTTATAATTCACTTATTTCATATGCAGACCCTCGGTGTGGGGCATTGATGTTGTGTGAGATTTTTTTGCTTTGTAGAGATATATTCCAAAGATGTTAGTATGGACATTAGGACTCCTAGACCCAGATCACCTCCTTTTTCTCGAGGTTGCTCTAGATCAGATCGAGGTTGTGATACTATCAGAGGATGAGTCAAATATCCCTTCTCGAGTCCCTACCAAGAGCAGCGACAGCGTATTGCTTCAAGATTGAGTTTCATGGCCACCAGTAGAGTTCACAAATTTAGGAGACTAATACGAGTAAGTCCTTTTTTGCACCTGCAACATCATATATCCTTGCTTTCTTCACCTGGGTTCCTCTATGACATGAGCTATCAAACAATTTTTACAAGTCTGACATGTTCACACTGAGGCTCGTATATAAGTACATAACATCCCGAATGAGGGAAAACCCATTGATGAAGCTAAAGACTTGCTCACCAACAAACTCTCTCACACAGTAGATGGTTTTGACGCTGCATGGAGAGGCAAATTTGATGATAACTTACTGTTTGTTAAGTTGAATTCGATTGAACAACATAATGCAGCCTTAAAGCTTAGGAACAAGCTTAAAGGCACCTTTATTTTTATGGATGATGACCTTACACATTCCCAATGGATAGCAAGGAAGAAAATTCTTCTTGAAGCAAAAGAAAGAGGCCAAACGATATAGTAGTGAGACAAAAATTGCACTCTGATTAATATCAACAATGAGGACAATTGCTTGAAGTGATAACTTCGGCTTGGTAGTTGAGCGTGATAACGTTGGCAACAGTGAGAAGATTGATTAGTCAAATTTCTACTAAGTGCTTTTTCAGTTGATTCTATATTACAAATATCCACTCGCTAAATATTTGTATCTTAAATATCTATTTAGCATTAAATGTTATCTGCTATTTATTACAACCGCCTTGTAACAATAAATGTATGCACAATAGTTGGTGAACTACCATAAAGTCTTCTAACAGTTTATTTGGATTGATTTTTTCCTGATGGAAAAAAGTCGATAAAAGTCGGTTAGTTGATGGTTGGTGAAAATTCGACAAAGTCAGGTAAGTCGACAAAGGCGGACTTGATGAGGTTAGTGAAAATGTCAATGTCGAGTAAGTCGAGTTTGAACATATATATATACATGAGAGAAGTCGAAGTCAATGACTTCGATGTCGATGGAGTAGTACTTCGATGGATTTTTTTAGGATGCTCATTATTGAGTGGATTTGAGGCTGAGCATCGAAATCCAACACTCCCCCTTAATGTGAATCTTGAAAATTTTTTATCTTCAAATTTAACATGTCGTTGAATCTGAGATGGTGATGCTCTTTTGATAGAGCCTTTGTGAAGTAATTTGTTGCCATAAGATTTGTCTTGCAGTAAACCAATGACTTGCTTTGCACTTTCTCTCTAAGGTAGTGATACTTGATTTCGATATGTTTGCTTCGAGAATGAAGTCTCAAATTTAGAGATAGTGCTATTGTGCTTTGATTGTCACAATAAATAGTCATTGGATGTGACTGAGCAAGGTCGATATCTGCAAGCAAGTTCCTTAGCCAAATTGCCTCCTTGGTAGCATTCGTGGCAACTATGTATTCTGACTTGGTTGATGATAATGCTACTGAGGACTGCTTTCAACTGTTCCAAGAGATTGGGCCTTGATATTTAAAAATACAAATTTAGAAGTTGATCTTCTAGTATCGATATCTCTTGCCCAATCCGCATCTGCGTATCCTTCAAGAATATTGGCAAATTAGTTGCCTCCATAACAGATGCTGAGATGTTTAGTTGCTTGGATGTATTTCATGAATTTCATGAGCCCTTTCCAATGGATTAGACCTAGATTCGATAGGAACTGGCAGAGTGAACTGATCGTGTGCACTTCGAGATCGGTTGCAGCTGAAAGAAGAGTAGTAGTCTGATCAAAGCATGTTTGACAACTGGGGTGAAGATCTCGGAATAATCTAGAATCTAGGAGAAGCCTTTGGCGACAAGTCTGGATTTATATCGATTGAGTCTTCTTTTAGCATCATACTTTGTCTTGAATATCCATTTGCATGGAATCGGATCTTGATCCTTTGGTAGCTCAGTAACAATCCATGTTTGATTCTCAAGTAGAGAATCATATTCGGTGTCCATTGCAGCTTTCCACTGGTCAGCATTAGGAGTAGACATTGTCTCAGAAATTGTGTTTGGTTCCTACACAAAGTAGCAGGCTGGATCATCCATAAATCGGGATGGAGGCGGTCTAGATCGGTTCGATCTTCTGGGTTGAACTTCGATCCTCTGATGTGATTTGACTTGTTGAGGTTTAGACTCATTGTCAGAGGTGGTGTCGAGCTTTTGATCAATCCTGAGTTCGGAATTGTCGACTCTAGGATTGCTCTAGGATTGAGAATCGATGTAGCTTTCATTAGAGGAAGTTTGAGCTCAAAAAGGGCCGCATATGAATTCCTGCCAAGATTTCTTTTGCATTTTGTCACTATTTTCAACCAGTATCTTTGAATTGTTATAACTTTTTAGCATTAGCTCAGAAGTATGACATGTAATATATCATTGAATAGCGCTTGACGAGCGCTTTTCAATGCACCAATTTTTGTTGCATTCTAATATGGAAATCAAAAGTTATGCCATTTTTAGTGTAGACTCAAAATGTGACTCAAAGAAGTAACGTTATGTTAAAGCCACTATGTCAAGAAACTATTGAGCCACATGTACAAAAGAAGTGAATAAAAGTGAAATAAAGATGAAAAAGGAATCTTGACAAAAGGCCCTTTTTGTGTTTAAACTTCCTCTAATGCCCCTTGTGGTCGGTGAATTGGTCTTCCACAAAAATGACGTCTCTACTCGTGAACGATTTCTGAGTGTCCATGTTGTAGAGCTTGTATGGTTTGATATCTAGATAATAGGCGATGAAGATCAACTTTTTGCTGGTGTCGTCCAGTTTCTTTCTTAGATCAGCAGGGATCTCAACGTAAGCAATGCATCCAAACACTCAAATATTTTTGAGTAATGGCTTCGATCCTTTCCACATCTCATAAGGTGTTTTGTCATTCAGGGCCTTTGTGATGGAACGATTTTGTAGATTAACAGCTTTTGCCCAAAAATTCTTTGGAAGAGAGGCATGGGCCAGCATGGACACTTTCGATGAGTGTTTGATTCTTCCTTTCAGCTACACCATTGGACTGTGGTGAGTAGCTTGTCATGTACTGTTGATGTATTATGTTGGCCTCGCGGAACTCCTTAGATTCTATGGAGATAAATTCTTCCCCTCCATCAGTGCGTAGAGCTTTCATCTTCCTTTGGGTCTGATTTTCAGCTGACGTCTTGAACTGCTTGAAGAAGTTGAATGCTTCTGATTTGTTCTTCAGAAAATAAGTAGCAGTCCTTCGAGAGAAGTCATCGATGAATGTTGAAAAATAGATAGCTCCCCCTATCAAAGCAGTCTGCATTGGGCCACAAATGTCGCTATGTACAAGGTCAAGCAAACCTTTAGAAGTATGAACTGAATCAGAAATAAAAGGACTTCTATCATGCTTGCTGATAATATAGCTTTCACATGGAGACGTTGGTTTGCTGACAGAAGGAAAATCTTGCACTAGATTCTAAGTCGACATTTGTTGAATACTATTGAGTTAAGATGGACTAATCTGAAATGCCAAAGCATATCAGATGATTCAAAAGTGGATATATGAAGAGCTAGACTATTAGAAGAATAACAGTGGCCGAGTTTGTAAAGGTAGCCACTTCTTCTCCCGAAAGCTAGGACTTTCCGAGATTTGTCAAGAATTGTGCAGCCTTCTAAATCAAATTCAACCTTCCGACCTGAATCAGTGATTCTGCTAACTGAGAGCAGATTTTTGGTCAGATTTGAAACGTGGAGAACATTGGACAGCAACTTGGCCTCACCTTTCTAAAATTCTACTCTGACTGTTCCTTCACCCTCGATGGAATGAGATGAGTTGTCTCCTAGTTGCACAACTCGAGAGTGGGTGAATGGCTTGTAATCCTTGAACCAGTCTTGATGGTGAGTCATATGTTGAGTTACTCCAGAGTCCATGTACCAGGAATCGATATTCTGTTGTTCTCCGACCTTGGTTATGAAGGTCGCTTCATCTTCCTCTTGTTGCTGGATTGAGTGACTGGTTGTAGCAGAACTTGCTTGTTGCTGGAATTGCTTCTTCTTCTCGTTGTTGTACTTCAAAGTTCGATAGTCCTTGATATTATGATACCGTATTGGGCAGCTTCGTGTCTCCTCGCATCAACTCACTATCGAGACTGGCCATTATACTGATACACCCAGACCACAGTGGATTTTTCAGTTATGCTCGATGCGGGAGGTAGAGAATGAGTCACATTCCATTTTCCGGTGCCCTATTTATTATGAGATTCAAGGCCGTTATTATTGTCTACAAAGACACTCCTCTCTCCCTTGGCTCTTTCTTGGCATATGCAAACTCTAGGTGTGTGGGACTCCTATTGAGAGAGATGTTTACGTTACGAGCATCTCTTTTACCTTTGGAGGCAAATGATGTTTACAGTCAGACTCTCATCACACATTTCTTACAGAAGAGGGATAGAGAGGAGGTATCAGAGGCTATGAAGACTCAGCGACCATCCAGACCGAGACGTCCGTTCATCACGGTCAGCCAAAGCCTCATGATGGCCTTACCGAGTCAATCCTTAGCCTCCAATGCACACTTCACAGTCTATTACTCGCTTCTTCAGATCAGCCACTCAATGACTTGGTGTTTTTGGTGTTTTTGGTGTTTTTTTAGATGTTTGCCTCAGCAGAACATGTGGTTAAGCTCTTGCCATTGTACCTCAGCAGAGTGAGAGGTTAAGCTCTCGCATCGCCTTCTTGCATGATGTGAGATTGTTGTTTTATTTGTACTTAGTTGACTTTCGGTAGAGAGATAGTTTTTAAGAAATAAGTCCTCATATGGACATTGCTCCTACTTTGTATGTATTACATTTTGTCTTTTGTGCCCACGGGCACTTGATAGACTAATTAATAAACTCTTTCTTCTTCCTCTCTCTCTCTCTCTCTCTCTCTCTCTCTCTCTCTCTCTCTCTCTCTCTCTCTCTCTCTCTCTCTCTCTCTCTCTCTCTCTAGGCAAGGTGGAAACTAAGGAGCATTTATCTTCATATGTCTAGCCTACTATGAAATTCATGGAGATACTACTATTTGTTCTGATATATACCAGTCACTTTGCATTCACTTGTTTCATATGAGGATAAATATTGTGGTGCACTTATGACATGAGAAATGCTTCCAATATGATGAGATCTTCGACCTTCTCATTAGAGAACCCCAGGTACACAGCTTTATATCACCTCCTTTTTCTCCAAATGGCGACAAGGATACCTCATCTCTTGGTTCTCACAGGTGGTTTGGCAACTAGATTCATATGGCTTATCAATGTCACAACTTTCGGAGAACACTCACAACTACATCCATGGGTTCATCTATAGAGCATATGTTCAAAAAATTTGAGAGAGTCAACTTGGGACCAAGGTAGACTTTTGCAAGACACATTTTCTTCAGAGGACCGAGTATGGAGTCTTGATATGAGATCCCTATATGGATCTAGAGATCTCACATGCCCTAAGGTACACTTTGGGATAGATAAGTGCCCTAACATCACCTCCATATTGAGACAAGTAAATACAAGGGTATCCCACATGGGCGCAAAATCTACAAACTTTGTTTGACATGTGAGATTGAGATTGAGTACTTTAAGTTCATATGCCTACCATCCTATGAGATTCAAGGCAAATATTATTATCTATTCAGGGATCTGCTGGTCACTTTACACTCTTTGAAAGAGTTCGGAAACCAAAAATGTGTTGCTCACATGCTCAAAGGGATGTCTGGGCTGAGCGAGATGACATTTCAAAGCACTACACACCAGATTGCTAGTATCACACAGAGCCAAGAATCACTGCTTTCGTCACAAGGTGGCAAGATAGAGATGAGGACTCTAGGACAACTCCCTTATTCTATATTGACATTGGGATAGATGCCAAAAGGTCATGCAGTAGCAAGGTACAAGGCCACGAGCATGCAACACCACCATCTCAAAGATCTCAAAGGCATTTAGCCCATTCTTTAGCACATGCACCACTAGATCCACAGATATTGCATCCTTCTTTTTGCTTGTCAATATGGGTGGATGATGACATCGAGCATATCATCTCATTACTCCTTTTGTTCTCAACCTATATTAATCACTCAAGTTCCTTCTACTGAATTTGTTGAGATGCATGATAAGCGCCTATGCTTTTATTCTAATAGTCCTAATCATTCTAGGCATGATTATAAATTTCTATGATGCTGACGATTCCAAGGACCCCTTTTGTTACGTTTATATCTTAGAGGTCCCATCTCATATGCTAGATCGTACGCCTTCTAAAGAGTGTCTTGCACAATTGGCTGATGCAATATGGGCAATTAAGCCCTATCCTTGACAAAGTCATTTACAAGTACATGTCTTTGGGAGAAAGTTTATTGTTGTAGTGGATAGTGACAGCACATGTTCCTTTATCAGCTTACCCACTTTTCATAATGTCATCACCAAAATCTTTCGTCTCTTTTTGGATGACTATGTTATTATATACTTTGACCACCAACCCCCTATAGGAGCATGCCCTCCATTTATGCGTCGTTCTCCACATCCTTCTCTCAAACGTCTTGTACATCAAGAAATTCAAGTGTTCATTTGTAGCTACTAAAATAATTTTTTTTAGTTTTGTCATTTTTGATGATCAAATTCGTCTCGACACACAAAAAGGCATTGTGATACCTAAATATCTCAAAAAAATGGTGTCATTGCCTATGACTCACGATGTTTCCATTCTTATGAGCAGCATTAGTCTATACATGAAAAAGAACTCTTGGCCATTATAAATGCTCTTAAGAATGGGATCATTGCCTTTATCACACTCACTTTGATATTTTCACAAACCACGAATTCTTTCATTATTTGTTTGCTTGGAAAGATCTCAGTGACTGTTAATACTAATGGCTCCAATTTTTACAAACCTTTACCTTTTACTTCCATTACAAACCTCTAGCGCTTTGAATGTTGCTAATGCGCCTTCTACCATCCTACCTTGATACACAATTTGGTCACAATCAACCCTCCCTAGATTTCCTCCCCTCCGCCTACACCCTGATACTTTTGAGATATTTATGCCTCCGCTACTCCTGCATCCGTCCCCATCCTCACTTAGTGCACTCCATTCACTCATCCCCTATGGGTGGCCTCTTTGAGTTTTAGAAGACCTTATCCCACATATGCAGTCATTTTTACTGGCCTTCTCTGAAAGCTGGCCATAGCAGTTGTGAGGAGTCATATCAAACACATGGCATCATCCGGTTGGATATGAAGAGCCACATTCTGAGTCATAGCAGAGATTTCAAAACGCATTTAATCTGCACCGTTGGATCACAACTGCTATGTCTGGTATTCGTGATCCAACGGTGGGCTACTGTTGTAGCCACCCTCGCCGCTCCAGTGGCTCGGAGTGCTACAGCCGGTAGCCCACCTCCGCATCACGAATACCTAGTCCTTGTTACTCTTCTTCTTCAATGGTCTGTTTGCCTACAAAATAAATACTCTCGTGCCAAATCTTTGTTCATAACTTCATTGGCCCATTCCAAATCATCAGTGGAGAGAAATCTCCATAAACTTTATCCTTGACCTCCCTTTTACCCAGCGTGGTCATGAAACTTGTTTGGTGGTTGTAGGTCCTCAAAACAGGCTCACTTCATTCCCCTCAAAAGCACCATTATAGTAGCACAATGCGGCTGCAAATTTCTCTTAAAGATCTTTTTCTTGTATGGTTTGCTTCATCCTCATTGATCGACATAGTAAGTTCAACTCTGTTTAGTGAAAAATTCTCAATGAATGACAATTTAAAGAGAGCACAAGTTCTAGTGAGTAGTCTTGATTCAAACCCTTTTGGTTCTTTCATTAGTCTTGAAACAAATTTCAAAGTGGATATATAAGAATCAACTACAAAGTTGACACTTACACTAGAGTTGATCTTCTTTTAGCATGATAATTTTTGAATTAAGTGGACAAGGAAAATGCTGATTCAGTGAAGAATTTGTTATCCTCTTTATTCTTCAAAGCACCTGTTCACTTTCTCAGCGTATGACTGACATAAAAGCTATCAGAAGGTTCATGATGGATTTTCAACTAACAAATAATACAAATAATGCTTTGAGTCAATTACATTACCTTTAACACTCTCATGCATGACTTGTCTGTTTGATAATTCTGGATATGTTTCACCCTTTGATCATTTGTAGTTGCATCTGGAATGCAAATGTTGTCATATTGATCGACGATTTCCACCACCTAGGAAAATTCAGAATTGTATCAAGTTTAAATTCTTGACTCACCTTCTAATCTCATCATTTTATGGATTGAATGCAGCACCTGAGCTAATTACTATAAAAATTATGTGGGTGACCTAACTTGTTAGCCTATAAAACACCATCGGTTGGATTTGAAAAATAGGTCATCATCAAGGTTTCAAGGGCTATCACTTTTTTACTGTTGGCCACAAAGAACCTGGAATAGATAGATCCTTAGCAAATTACTCACAAGGGTCTAGAAAAGCCTCATCAATTACTACAACTGCAATCAAATCCAGAAGTATTTCTATTCTTGTAACAGTTTATTAAACCAATGCTCACGTTCAAAGATGCCAATAAGGCGAATGCTCCAATAGGTACAAATGCAGCTGCAACAAGGATAAACATGGCGATGACCTGTCAAAAGAATTGGAGCTTTTTAGTCTTAATGGTAAATCATTTCAATCATCACGTTATAATAAAACTTTGTATTGCTCATTATCTCCTACCAAATTGGATGAATGAGCATATTCCCATTTTTTGTTGGACAAAGTTACTGACCCATCCAAGGATAAGGAGTAAATCATTTAAATCATCAATTATATTGAAACTTTTCAATGAACATTGTCTCCTGGAACATTGCATGAATGAACATACATATTCAAATTCATTGTTGGGCAAAGTTACTGACCCATGCAGGAGTAAGCAACGGCTTACAAGCAGGAAGCTCTTGTTGTGCTAACTTGGAATCTGCACATATTTAGAGCATAAGACCTCTCTCTCTCTCTCTCTCTCTCTCTCTCTCTCTCTCTCTCTCTCTCTCTCTCTCTCTCTCAAGGAACAGGTAAATCAACTTGAAACGGAAAATACCACTCTCAAGATGCAAATGAAAGCCTTAAGCATTGCTCCGGAGGTGAACCCTGATCAAGGCAAAGCATTGGAAAAGAAAGTTCAGACTTCGACAAAAAGTTGGGCCGACATGCTCAAGAATACCGAAGCAAAACGCAATAAGATGGTTTCACAAGAGATGGAAGAACAAGCCAAACGAGAATACAAATCTCAAAACATCCGCATCAAAGGTCTTTCCGAAATCGACCCCTTGCTTCCAGCCAAAGAACTTCTGGCCTCACTTTTCTATGAGGAAGAGGAAGGCGCCACGGAAGCAGCTTGGCACAGCAAGTTTGACTCTTCGGTTGGCTTCATCCGTTTCAAATACTCTGATTATCGTAATGAAGTTCTTAAGCGCCATGGACTGCTTAAAGGCAGTAACATTTTCGTTTATGAGGATCTAACTACCTTACGGTGGAAGGAACGGAGGCAGCTCATTGAGGAAGCAAATGCGATAGAAAAAAGGGTTATTTTTTGGGATGGTCAACATTTTCTGGTCATCCCATCCGGAACTGATCACTCAGTGATGCCTCCTACACGAGACCCTGTTAATCAAGAGGAATTTTTGCCTTTCATTGATGCATGTTAGAGTTTGTTGAGAGTTAGGTTGAGAATTAGACCACTGAAGAGATATTTTTCTCTTCTTAGTTAGTTTGGTTTTAGTTATGTTGTTTTGACGGCATTGCCTTGTCTTGGTGCCATCCATTTTGATGTACTTGTTCGTCTTATATGCCTTTTGGCATGAAAAAGACGTTAATAAAGCTTCTTCTTCTTCTTCTTCTTCTTCTTCTCTCTCTCTCTCTCTCTCTCTCTCTCTCTCTCTCTCTCTCTCTCTCTCTCTCTCTCTCTCTCTCTCTCTCTCTCTCTCTCTCTCTCTCGGCCCTGCCCTACTGGAGCGCGGCCCTGGTGACTTGGTGCTGCCCTGCCTTGTTGGAGTGTTGTTGTTGTGGCGCTGCCTTGCCCTATTGGAACACTGTGACCTGGTGTGTGACATGGCGCTACTGTGCCACTAGCATGGCGTTGCCCTGCTTTGCTGGAGTGTTGTGCTATGGACCTCTGAGTGCTCTATCTGACCTCTGACTTGTTGTCCAGCGCTACTACATGGCACCTAAGAAACCCCCCCCCCCCCCCTCTAATTAATCTCTTCTCCTCCTCCATCATCTGCGATAGAGGGGGATGCTATTTCACCTACAGCAATGGGGGGGAACTCCCTTCATCGCTGGCTGCATTAGAAGGCTCCATCACTGGTGCATACTCTATTTTCACCAATAAGCTTGTGCCACGCCTACAAATCAGCAGCCTACGGTCGATTACACTCCTTCCAAGTCTATTGAGAGTCATTATGCTTATGATATTGGTTTCATCTGAAACGAAATCCTCAGCCTTAAGAAACAACTACACTTTTTTGAAATTGCAAATGGCAAGTTGGTTATGGATCTCGTTGGTATCAAAGAACGGATGGAACGGCTTGAGTAGGAAAATGTGTATCTTAAGCAACGAATTGCAGAACATGTACCTCTCTTGGAAGAAAGTTCCAACAAAATTTCTTGCTTGGAAAAACAAGTCGAAGAGACAAAGACATGGACAACACTCTTCAAACCGGACGATATGGGCAACAAACTCTCATCACTTGCAAAACAGGTTGAAGAAACGACATCGATCCTCAAGCAAGGTAATCACCCTCATATCTCAGCCTCTAAGATGGATAACAATTTCGAGATAGTTTTGGATAAACAAGCTAGAAGAGCCAAAAAGGCTTTTCACATTAGAGTGAGGAAAACCATTAGAAGAAACTACAAATTTACTCGTTTCGAAGTTATCTCATGATTTTGATGGTTTCGATACGGCATGGCATAGTAAGTTTAATGACAATGTTCTATTTATCAAATTTCACTCTCTTCAACAATGCAATGCAGCCCTTCGGCTTAGAGCAAAGCTCAAATGCACTTTCCTTTATATAGATGATGATTTGACAAATATCCAATGGTTGGCAAGAAAAAAGGTTATTCACGCAACAAAAGCAATAGGGCAAAGGGTCGTTTCTATCGACAGCAAACCGAGATACTTCGACCTCCTCTCACAATAGGAACTCGGGGCTCCCATGTTTAGGAGCTGCCCAAGATCCCCTACCACTTTGAGACTTGGCTACTGAAATTGCAATGGTTTTTTATCATCATCAGCAAGAGATTTTGCTGATTTTATTAGCAAATGTGACATTTTGTTGTTGTCTGAAACCCATGAGTCTTTATATCATCCTCTTCCACATATACATGATTACTCTTGGCATTCTGTTTTTCGCCCATTTGTGAGGGAAAAAACTTGTCATCGATCTGGGGGAGTAGCGCTCGCTCTCTCTCTCTCTCTCTCTCTCTCTCTCTCTCTCTCTCTCTCTCTCTCTCTCTCTCTCTCTCTCTCTCTCCACACACACACACACACACACACACACATAGATATATATATCAATGATGCCGCGATTCGCATTCCGGGATGTTGGTTTTGGAACGCATATATGATTTTTTCTATATATATATATATATATATATATATCTATATCTAAGGAAGCGGATGTTGGACATGGACGCGGATGTGCCAAGGGCGCGTTCGGGGGTGGACGGGTCCACCTTTTTTTTTTAATTTTTTTAGTGTTAATAAGAGTTTTTAAAAAAAAAAAATGGACACGTCCGACCCTACGTCCTGGGGTCGGACGCGTTCGAGTCCGGACGCCGGACGCGGATGCAGATTGTCCGCGTCCCCCGGCCCAGACCCTCATGTCTATTTTATATATTTACATATATATATATATATATATAATCATAGGTCCCGTGGTATTGGGTACCGCGGATCCCGGTACTGTGCGGGACCATACTGGTACCGCGGTACCATAATATATACATATTTTTTTTAATATTTTTTTTAAAAAATAAGATATAGCCAACAGCATTGGTTGTCCAAGCACCGGCTGCATTGGCAACTCGGCAACAAGCCATGCTGGTAAGTGGGCTGGCTACACTAACTAGTGCTAGATGATGAGAAGCTAGCAAAGATGTTGTAGCACTGGCTGATGGCCAGCCAGCAGCCATGACTAACTAGTCGCCAACATCTACCTTGCATCTTACTCCGCAATCTTCCGTAATTCTCTCATATTTCTATACTCCAAGATTGGCCTACAAAAAGTACGTCAAATTAAGTGAAAAAACATTCTATATGGTTGAAAAAATATTTCATTTAAGGTTCAGTATGGGTCAGAATGATTCAACAGGGTTTTTGTTCAGCATGATTAAACATGGTTTTTGTTCTGTTTGTTGTGATCAGAGAGAGAGAGAGAGAGAGAGAGAGAGAGAGAGAGAGAGAGAGAGAGAGAGAGAGAGAGAATCCTACCGTGAACACATTGGGGCATTCTCTTTTTTTTGTTAATTTTTTATATTGAATGCAGCTATAGCGTAAACCTGGGAGTTAATGCACCTAAATTGGACCATCTGCACCCGAAACAGTTGGCAAACTACACAGTGAAAATGCTCTTAATCAAAGCTTTCATCTAATACCCATATTGCCCAAAAAAAAAATATTAAAAAAAAAAAAGAAACGATTATGCACGATTCTGGAATTTTTCCGAATCGCGATTCAGAATCGTGGTGCAACTATGTATAGAACTGATAAAAATCAGACATTCTAAGGATCAAAAGATATGCATATTAAAATGTGAAAGAAGTAGTGGAGAATGCAAAAGATGATAGGGCAATAGATGCATATAGTGAGGTGATAGATATAATTGGATTTTCAGCATAATCCAAAGCTGCCAATTTTTCCTTTCTCTCAGCTGGTTCCTTCTACAAATTGTTATGGAACTAAATATTAGAATTATGTGGAGAGAAACCAGCACTCACTCTTGGGCCTTCTCGAGTTTTTCACGATTGATGGTTCCTTGACAATGACAGTTGAACTTGCAGAAGTACTTGCTCCGGGAGTCTCCATTATATCATTTTCAAAGGGTGCATAATGTGGAAGCCCTCACTTACTGGATTCTTCTTCTTACCACAAAACTGCAATGAAAGGTTTTGTTACTCTTACACAACTGGTGCGTCAGGATCAAAATGACCAACAAGTGTTATATAGCAAGACGGAAGAAAACCAAAAATCTACCTTTTAAGCACATAGACTTCTAGCTCTGAACTCATAAACTTGCTTCTTCGTGTATGCTGAAGGTCTGCTAGATAAACATTTACTTGTCGCTTGCAAAAACAATCGTTTGATTGGAGGTTTAGCTTCAGTTCCTCAAATTGTGCATTTTCCAGTGACTTTGACTTGGGAGATGGGCGAATCTTAGAATCTAATTGCTGAAACTTGGGCACATTCATGCGATTTGGATCACAACTTCTTTGGACTGTTGTCTAAATTTCTCAGAATTTCGGAGCCCACTAGCATGATGCTGCAAGCAATAAGCATGACAATTGTTGGTGAGTGTGATTGGGAAGGTTTTTCATTCGAGATATGAAGCCAAGTATATCGTACAACCATGACTCTATGTGAGAGAGAGAGACGGACGGACGGTTATTTTGAATATTGAGGTATGTGTGTTGATCGTTAACATTTCTTTCCGCTAATTTTAAATTTTTTTTAATAAAATTTTGAAGATCATCTTCATTTTTACTAACTTCCTGTTTTTATTAATAAAAGATGGGAAAACCCATTAGAGTACAAAGGAATGCATGTAAAAAGGCGTAAAGGCCATAAGGCGAATTGAGATACTGTACAAGTATAACAAAGCAACAATCTCGCAGAGTATCTACATAAAGCTTACTGCTTGGTGTAAGTCGCTAGTTAAGACAGTTGGAAGTTTAGGTAGTGCAGGAAGCTGTGAAGCAGCCGTTCCTGCAACTACGGCACGTCGAAGTATTGCAAGTGCCTGAGTGCGTTGTAAAGTCATCGAAACTCGTTGACGATAATAAGCCGTAATGATAGATAAAGGTGAGGCACCACGACCTTGGAGTTTCGCTGCAAAACCTGCACATGAGGATAGAAAATCATCGAATTTCTTATGCAGGCACCCATATGTTTCCAAAGCAAAAGGGATAAAGCCTTCTCCAGGAGTGAGATGTGAATAATCTCGCTCTTTATCTAGAGCTGCATGAGAAGCAGCGGCACCCTGAGTAGTTGAAGCACGACGAAGGAGGTCAGGCCACGAAGGATCAGCAACAACAACATCCCCAAGCGTGCGAATCCCCTCGCGCGAAAGAACAAGATCAACTCGACGTCGAGGCGACTGTGAATCAGACACAGGCAAGATGTGGGTCTGCTCCCGAACAACATGAAAGCCGCACTCATGAGCAATAGATGCCAATACGTCACGAATGGAATCATGAGTCGCAGTACGCTCTCCGTCAGAAGGGCAACGCATGAGATGAGTGCCAATAGGATCAACAGGGTGACCACAGGAACATTTTGTCAAACCTGCCAGCACTGGATGAGGGAGACCCAACCTAACCCGAAGAGCGGTGAGAAACAACTCTGAAGAAAGGCGCAAGTGTGGAACAACAGGGCGTGCAACAAGCCAAGCGCCAGCACCCGGGCCTGCACAAGACAAACGGCGAGCCTGAGTCTCATCGGAAGGTGAATCAATGAGAAGTTGAGTGAAAGCATGAGAGTGGAAGCGCTCCAAAAGATACTTCTGAAAATGAGCACGGTGATGGCTAAGCAAAGACTCAAAGGGAGGCAAAGAAGCTCGCATAGGTGGAGGAATGAGATCCTTGGCCGCAGGAAGATGTTGTTGGAAAGGAAGAATGCTTGTTTCCACATGAGCTACTGAATCGAGAAGAATGGGCTTGTTGTCCTGCTGAAACCGAGAGATAAGTGCAGAGGCAACAAGGGCCCAACTTCCCATAAAAGCAGCTGGAGCAATAGAAGCTGTGCAAGAAAGACCAACACCTCCGGACGAAGCGGGAAGAGAGACTTGCCACTTAATGAACTGACCATTGGGAATACGAAAGGATTCTGAACCCATCAAGCGACCCAGAATATCTGATAAAGTATTATCGAAATCCTGTAGCAAAGCCAAAACATCAGGAGACACACCGTAGAATATAACTTGGCCGTTGAGCGAAGCATTGAGTGAGAATCCCTAGAGCAACTTGAGCATTGCCAAGCTTTGGTAGCAGATCAGCGTGACGAAGATGTGCATCCAAAGTGTCCCGCAGAAGAAGCACGCAATGCCTGAAAGTGCGCCAAAGCAAAAAAACCACCCAAGGGATCACGTTGTCGAATACAGACGAGATAACCGAAACATCACCTAAGCGAGAAGCATGACTGAAATATAGAGGCGCATCCATGGAATAAAAAGAGCGAACAAACGGGATGAGCTGAGCGAGAGGACCGTGAGCCGCACGAAGTTCTTCGAAAATGGCCCCTCGGGAAACAGAATTGAAAGCATTTTTAACATCCACCTGAAGGACAACCCAATCTGGATGAAGATCCAAGGTAGCACGCAAAGCATGTATGACTGTCTCGCAACCGCGAGGAGCAGCACAACCAAACTGATGAGGAAATAGGTGGTCATGAAAATTGTCACGAAGCTGAAAACCAAGAGCCCTAGAAACCAATCTGTATAAAACCTCTCCAACAGTAATGGGACGCACTCCACTGCCAGGCTTATCCAAGGCTATCAAACAAGCAGCACCAAGAATACGAGCAATAGAAAGAGGAATACGGCCACATGCTACGGAAGAGCAAACTTGAAAGAGCAAACCAAACCTGCTAGCAGAGTCATCAGGAGAAAAACAGTCACGAAGATGCTCGAAAACCATACCAGAAGGACCCCCAGTTGACAAATGAGGGCTGCGCAGAAAAGCATTAAGAAAATGAGGTTCTGAGAGCTGCAAATCATAATCAGGTTCAAAGTCCTCAACAAAAGAAGGAAGGGAGTCATTTGCCGGTGGGTGAAGAAGCTCCAAAGCCTGAAGGGTGGCAGCAGAAGGAGTAGTTGGACTTGTAGGAGCTAGAGCACGAGCTGCACGAGAATACTCACCCACTTGCCCAAGTAAAACACAGCGACGCAACCGACGATGAACAGGGGGTATAGAAACACCATCCGAAGTCGAAACCCGCTGACCAGCAAGCTCATGACAGCGAAGGAAATGCTCTTCTTGTAGATTTTTTCAATCTCCTGACATAAAGCGACGAATCCTGTTGTGAGTTTCCCTATGACCAACATCACCACCCCGAGGAGGCAGAGGCAAACACTAGAGAGGAAAAAGCAAAAAGGCATGCCAAGCTGCAATATCAGAAGGGTTGGAAGCCAGACGAGACAAAGGTAAGGACAAAGCTCTCTGGATGTCTAAGCGCAAGGCAAAGGGAATGTGTGCATAAAGACGAGGACGAGGAAAACCCAAGTGAAAAGCGATCAAAATATCAAGGGAGCAAATCCAGGTCCAAGCCGAGTCGGGTGGCAAAGTGGGAGCAAGATGAGGTGCAAGGTCGACATTGGTTAATGCGAGCTGTTGACGAAAAGCAGAGCAAGCATTATGATGGCGAGAAAGACCGGCACCTTGCACATAAAGACGACCACAGCCTGCACATGGAACACGGGGGCGAGAAGAGGAAGAAGGAGAAAGCTGAGAAACAGAAAGAGACGAAGAAAGCTGATGGCGAAGATGGGGCGGACAGTATGGCACCACCTGGCCAGAGGAGACAAGCAAGGAATCCACAACATCACGGTGGGCTTCACGACGCGCGCAAAGGGGAAGCAGGTCTCTTTTCTCCATGTCGAACAAGAGGATTGAAATCCGGGAGTTGCAAAGGATGGGAAGATTCTTGAGGAACCATATTGACAGGTAAAGATCCAGCCGTTGCCTCCAAAGATTTCAAAAATTAGTGTGAAGCTTCATTGTTGGCCAACAAGACCCTGCTACGAATCCTGCAGGCTTTGCTTTTCAGTAGAATCAAGATTGAGCAGAAGATTGTTACTTCCGGTTGTTTTAGGGGTTGTTCGCATGTGCTCAGAGGTCACTGATATATCTATCTTCTAGTTGTGTTTTCCAAGCCCTTTGTCACTTGTTGTGCCCTGCTTTGGCTGTGAGCAATCTACATCTATCATCTTGCTGTGAGAAATCTGACATTTGTAAAATGATAAGAAACTGAAATCTGTAGGGATCTGAGGTTTGTGAAATTTCTGCTGCCTATTCAACGATGGTGTGCTGCCCTAGCGATGATGTGAGGAACGTTTTTCCAGCAGACATCTGAGGTAGTTCTCAAAGAAAGCTGCAACGTTGTGGTTCTCAAAGAAAGCTACAACTCTGAGGTTTTTGATCTACAAAAAGACTAAAAGATGCAAACTTCAAGTGGAACAAGGCGCTCATAGTCTTGCCAGAGGCATATTTATGCAATCAGCTACAGGAATTCAGACCTGATCCTAGCCTATAATTGCAACTTAGCTCAACCAGTAAGAAGCAGGCACAAAACAGACACGCTATCTATCTTTTTTCCTTTGTTTTTTTTTTTTTTTTGTCATATATCCACAACTAACTTCTAGTAAAAGAACTGCAAGCACAAGGCACACAAAACTTCAATTACAAGCAAATAGAATCTATGAACAGTTCTTGGTTAAATGTCACAAATCTTTTGTCTCGTGAAAGAGTCTCAAGATTGAACTTATACATGCTATCCTTTTTGGCCTTTGTTGCAAAGGCAATACTATGTGGTGAGGTTGGTCAATGGAGTTATTTAAAAAGTCAACATTAAAAGCACATGGACTATCATGACACTCGTGCAAGATTAAGGCCCTAATTGTGTCATGCTCTAGTACACAAACCTTGCCCTTACGAAAAAGGTCATGTTTCGTATAACAAAATCCATTTCAGTTTTTCCCTTATTCGAGGAGTCCTACTTACTCAAATCGACCCCAGAAAGTACTATCTATGGAAAAACCCCACAAACCCAAAAAGACTTGATTTTCCGAACCGTAGTAGGAGTGGGTCATTAAATAACCTTTCAAATACGATCGGCTTTGATCTCCAACCCACATTTGGAAATTTCATGCCCCATGTATGATAATTCCCTAATGAAAAAGTCACACTTAGACTCTTTGGCAAAGAGCTTTTCCCTGCTTGAGATGTCCAAGAAAATCCTAAGATGCTCTTTATATTTTGCCAAGGTCTTACTAAACACTAGTATATCATCTAAGAACACTACCACAAATCTTCCCAAATATGGCCTAAACAAATCATTCATCATTTGTTGAAAAGTTGCCAGTGCATTGGTTAAACCGAATGGAAGCACCAAAAACTCGTAGTGTCCAAACCAAGTTTGAAAACCCGTCATCCTCTACCCTAACGCGTATTTGATGATATTTTGGCCTTAGATCTATCTTGAAGTACCTTGAACCACAAAGATAATCTATTAGGTCATCCATCCGTGGAACTAAATACCTATTCTTAATTGTAACCTTGTTTTTTATTATAGTCTGCGCAAAATCTTATAGTCCCATCCTTCTTGGCGACTAGAACCACTTGTGACGCCCAAGGAGAAATAAGAGATTTTACCCATCCCTTCTCTAGATATTCACGTAATTGCCTTTGTACCTCATCCTCTTCCGACACTCATCCTATGCGGTCGTTGTGCAATTGGAAGTGAACCGGGTATGAGGTCAATCTTGTGATCTACAGACCTGTCGGGTGGTAAACCTACATGAAGGTCTTGAAAAACATTATCAAATTCTCGCCTGAGTTCACTATAGGCCTCGAATTCGGGGTGTTCTCACTGGGTATTTTCATGGTAGTAAGTTTATGAATCTCATTATTGATGTGAATTAATTCCTTGTGAAAACATAAATAAACTTTATACTCTGTTTTTTTAATCAAAGAATTAAGTTCATGCTTAGAGTAAGGATTAACACATCAGCACTTAAACTAGCACTTATCTTAACTAAAGAACAATCATGCATAAAATTGAAATATTTTTAAACAAAATCGATTTTCAATTATTTCCTATCATAATACCATTATTGCCCAGGAACAACATCCATATCTGCCAAATTAACAGCATGGAATTCTAGTTTTTCAAAATAATCTTGTATGTGCAATGGTACATAGGAACTACACAATCCATGAGTTCGGAATGGCTTCCAAATGCCATTGTCACAAAGTATTTCTCCTCATTTTTTTTGATGAAAAGGTTGAGCATCTATACCATATTTGCATTAATAAAATTATGAGTAGATTATGTGTCAAAAAGAACATTAATAACACGATCTCCAATTTTTCCCTTAATGCAAATTTGGTCATTAGGTCCATATATCATTGAACTAAGGAAACACAAATCCATCTCATTACTTTGAGATATGACACCTAAGGTTGAGGTCTTGTTCTTGACACAATTGCTTGCAAGGTGACCCTCTTCATTGCACTTTACAAGCTTCTGCTAGGTCCTTGCCACCTTGATGATTCTTAGGGTGGTGTTTGGGTTTCTTAGGATTAGGGTTGGAAGATGTCTCATTGGCAACTTTCTTATCCTTACGCCCATTAGGGTGATGACTCCTATGTGGCTTATGGATATCATCAAAAAATTTGGCAGCCCTAATAGCATCCTCTAGGGCTTTGGGAAGATTCCTTCGAACATCCACTTGGTAGTCCTTAGGTAACCCATCGTTAAACATGAGCATTTGCATCTTAGGAGGTATCTCACTATATAGTGGATTTAAGTGCTCATGAAAATCTTGCACATATTGTTCCAAACCCTTGGAAATAGTCAATCTAGCAAGCTTTTGGAGGCGCTCATAATCATCTAACAAGGGAAGAAAATATTTCCTGAATACAACACAGAAATCATCCCATGTTAGTGGTTGCTTTCGCTTGGGTTCTAAATCATTTCATCAAATTAAGGCTTTCCCATCCAGATACATAGTGGCGGTGGACAATTTTTCAATTTCAGAAAATTGATTCATGGTAAAATATTTATTCCAAACATTCAACCATGGATTAACAACCTGTAGGCTCCTATCTTTTTTTTCCCCGTTATGCAACTTTATGGGAGGTGGAACCACATGCTTCTTTTGATGAGCTAGAGCTTGGTTCTTTTGATTTGTTTCATTTAGTTGTTGGCTTGTGGCTTGAATTTGTTGAAAGAGGTGTTGTAGGGCTTGTGCCACAGACAAGTCAAAAGTTGGATTAGAGGGTGTTTAGTCCATGGGGCTTGCTTGGTTGGTTTCCTTCTACTAGGATTTGATATAAGTGATCTAGCTTAACAAAAACACAAATGTAAGCTAAATTTATCCAATCTCAAGCTTGATATTAGTAAGCTCAATCCAAGCCTAACGATATGTAAATCAACCAACTAGATCAATGTTTTGCTTAATCCTAAGCAAACTCTCAAATCACTTGTACTAAATATTTACTAAATGACCCTTAACCAATCCAAGTTAAACATTTACATATGTTAGGTTCCTTCTTTATTTGCCCTCTTCAAATCATTCGAAAGTTACATAACTTTCATAGTTTTTTTTCTTTCCTACTTTTCATCCATATGAAACTAGGAGTTAGAAGTCAAAACAGTATGAAGTTTCTGAAGTGCTCTGAAAGTCTATAATTATAGAACAAAAGTTTGAAATTTTAGAATGAAAAGAGGATTCAAATCTTTAGTAAAATGCATAAGCATCCAAAATTTGATTCATACTATGTAACTATCAACCTAGGCACTTTCCCCTATAAGAAAATATTCTTTGGGCTTAAAGGCAAGGCGCCCCCTACAAGGCCCCACATATTCTTTTTGAAGCCACCAAAATAGCAACCCCTCCTAAAACCTATCCTCACTTCAAACTTTTTCTTCAAACCTTCAATTAACACAAAACAAAATTAATTTTGGCCCCCCTTTCATACATTTAAACATCACCACCCTTTCAAGTGAAGATGCAAAATATATTGAGCACCGTTTTTCTAACTTTGGAACTATCTAGAATTGGAAAAATCACTTTTAGACAGCACAAAAAAATTCTGTAAGCATAAAATTAGTGTCTACTAACCATTTACAAACACATCCAAAAGAGAGAGAGAAATTGGTGGTTGTTCTTAATGGAAATTGAAAGGAGTTTCAAATGTTACCATGTTCACTTTGTTTTGGCTCTCACATCACTTTTACAAATGCAGAGAGACGAACCTCCAAGCTTAATATTGGTGCCTTCCAAGGTCTTCAAGGTGTCCTCCAAGAATCATCCTTGCTCCAAGGTGTCTCCAAGCTCCAAGCAATGGTGCTCCTCTTTGATCCATGCAATGTAAACATCTTCAAGCTCCTCTTGTGGATGGTTTCCCAAGCTCCAAGCCTCCAATGACCTCTTCTCCTCTTGTTCTCCAAATATCCTTCAAAAGTAGACAATCAAGTGGCCTCAAGAATTCACCACCCAACCATAGCTAGATTCATGCTAATGCAAGCTAGCATTCATGCCAATCTAGCACCCCCTTGCTACACCATTTACATTCACTAGTTCACCATCACAAACACAAGCATTCTTAAGCTCCTATTACTACCTAAGTCCCACACCAAAGATAGTGATCCTCTCAAGAGATTGCTCCACAACAAGAGTGCTCTCTAAACTAGTCTTAACACACAAGAGTGCTCTCTACACTAGTCTTAACACACTAGAGTGCTCTCTACACTAGTCTTAACACACTAGAGTGCTCTCTAAACTAGAGTGCTCTGTACACTAGAGTGCTCTCTACACTAGAGTGCTCTCTAAACTAGTCTTAACACACAAGAGTGCTCTCTACACTAGTCTTAATACACAAGAGTGCTCTCTACACTAGTCTTAACACACAAGAGTAGAAGCAAGCATTGAAATCCCCCCTCCAATGGGCGGCCTAACCCTCTCTTATAGATGGGGATTAACTTCCCTTTAAATACTAGAGAGTGCCCTCCCAAGCCAATGAGAAGAGAGAAGAAAAATGAAAGGTCAAGACCTTTTCATAACTTCTGCTTCTTGAACCATAACTTATTATGCTTCTTCAAATGCCACTCTTAATTCAATTGTATAGATCAAGGGTCCCCATTAGGCGTGCACTCCAAGTAGGTCCCAATGACTAACAAGTGATGGTAAACTTTGGCACAAGGCCAAATATGTGACTATGGCTCAAGGTTGAGGCCCAAGGTTTTAGGGGTATGGTCCCCTAACACCTCACAAGGCCCCCTAACACCTCACAAGGTTCCATGCCTCCATCTAAGGTATAGAAAACTCCATGCCCTTGTCCAAGGACTCAAATGCCTAACACCTCACAAGGCCCCCTAACACCTCACAAGGTTCCATGCCTCCATCTAAGGTATAGAAAACTCCATGCCCTTGTCCAAGGACTCAAATGCCTTTATCCAAAGGCACCTAGCCTTATGCAAGGGTGTCACACCATTTAGCCCCCCGTAGACTATACGGGCACATAGGGGACACTGAAGTACTGTCAGCTACATAGATATGTAACATATATCCTCATCAGAGTCTAGCTCATTTTGATGAAGAGCCCACTTGCATTGATGATGTCTTGAAATCTAAGCATTGGTGTGAAGCTATGGATAATGAATATCATGCTTTGATAGAAAACCACATTTGGGATTTGGCTTCTATTCCCAAGGGTAAGAAAGCCATTGATTGTAAATGGATCTTTAGATTGAAGGTCAATCAAGATGGATCCATTGACAAGTACAAGACAAGGCTAGTTTCCAAGGATTACGCACAAACCTAAGGCATTGATTATGAAGAAACTTTTGCACCTGAGGCAAAGTTGGTGACAATTAAAGTTGTCATTTCTCTTGCAAGCATGTTTCAATGGGATGTTTGGAAATTTGATGTGACTAATGCTTTTCTAAATGGCTATTTGGAAGAAGATATATTCATTTTGCATACAAGGGGTATTTGCAAAGTGGTTGAGAGGAGAAGGTGTACTATTTGAAGATGATTCTTTATGGGCTTAATCAAGCTCCAAGAAGTTGGTGCATGTATTTTATTTACAGGGATTTGGGCCTGATTGCACTTAATTGTGGATTTGATCCATGAAATTGATCAAAATTTGGTCAAAAAACATGGTTTTTTTTTTATGGTTTTTGGATTCAGTAATTTTGGGGATATTCTCAAATTTCTTGGCCAATACTTTGAATGCACGTTTTTAGAGGTGTAATGATGCTATACTAGGGCTTTCATGAAGTTTGGATAGGATTGGACACCATTAAGGATCTCAAAAAGTCAAAATTTAATGTATTTTTGATGATTTTTGGGCATGAATAACTCTTTATAAGTGATCTGAACCTGATGAATTTTTTTACAAGCTTAAAGATGTTATGGATTGCCTCTGTTTTGAGCCATCATGCATCCAATTTGGTTGTGGGAGGCTTAGGCGCCATTATCTTAAAGTTTTGCTTGTTGGAGTCCGTAAATGCAATTTTTGCATTTTCTAAGCTTATGATTGTTTGCTGGACCCGATAGAAGCTTCTATGTCTCTCTAATGAACCTTATAAGAGTTCTTGTAACCTCTAATTCGATGCTTATTGGGCTGTACATGCATTTTTTATCATACCTCTCATGATTTTCTATCATTTACAAATCTCACGTGTGAAGCCTAGGTGGCAGGGTGACATGGCAAGTGTATTTTAGACCTAATCTCCCTCAACTTGCTACTTGTGCTCATTGGTGGCTGGGCTTATACGTATACATGAAATACCCACAACATCATGCCGCCACCGTTGCTTCCATTCCATTCAATCCTTCTGATTCTCAATTGTCTCCAGACACTCTAGCGTGGATGCAAGTCATCAATTTTTCACCCCCACGCCAGACACTTTCTGCTCCATCCTCACCTTCTTCCATACTCCACACCACCCTTCAGTTCCCCTCTGTTCCTCCCATCCTCTTGTTCGGACAAACCATTCTCACCCATGTTTTCACAAGTGCTTCTCAAACCACACCTGCTTCGCCAACAAAGGTTGTCGAGAGCAACCAACCGTTGCCTGATGACGCATTTGTCCAAATAGTTTTTGTACCATCGCCAGATCGGACTGATCCTACCGCCCCAGATGGCATCAGGTCCAATGAGAACCTGATAGAAGATGATGACGACGGTACTCCACAAGTCATCGGGGCCGATACAACACAAGCCCCTACCAGTGCCAGTGTATCAGCTGCTCCCACAGACCTAACGACAGCTACCAGACTCTGGGGAAATACATCCTGGATGCGGTAGCGGCCAAAGGTATCTTGGAAAGCAGGATACTACACCCGGCAACAAGCAACACACAACTACGAGCAGAACTCACCAAGCTGCAGCACGAGCTGATTTTGACTCAGCAACATGACCAAGAAGGGCACCAGGAGATCGCCAAGCTGCAGCAGAAGGAGGAGGGCCTCAATAATTATATCCAAAGCCTCTCCAAAGCACTGACAAAGGCCTCCGTGTAGGTGCGGGAGCTTCAATCCGAAGCGTCCCAACGGCTTGCTCCCATCCAGGCGCAACTAAACCTTTTGGAAGTAGAGAATACTCGCCTGGGGACGGAGGTCAAAGCCCTACAAGATGAAAAGCTCGTCTGGTTAGCTCAACCTGCACTAGACTCAAGGACGCTCTCTCAATAAAAAATGAATCTTCTTCGGCGTCAGGTGCAGGTATATAGCCAAACCTTAAATAGCTACCATGCATAGTCCAACAAATATCGGACAAGCGCAACTCACGAGCTCGCCCAGGCCAAACAAGCCCTCAAGGCTTGCCAAAAATTCATGAAAATAAAGGCCCAGCCCACCCCCGTGGTAATTCCAGTGCCACCTAATTTTGACGTTGCACAGGCCAGTACCAGCCAAGACCAAAGCCAGCAGGCAGCAGGGGGATTCACTCAAGATCAAGGGTCCGAAGGCCAAGACCAAGGACAGACAAATACGGCTGCTGAGACGCGAGACCAGGGCCAAGGCGTAGATACCAGCCAAAGCCAAGCCACATCATCCAGAGGTTCGAGCACGATATCTGCCAGTCGGGCCTTCCGAAGACCAAAGTCCGTGGAGGAGAAAATCAACGAATTCCTATCAAAGTATCCCCACGAGTCATCAAGAGGCGGCTGGCAGATATCGTTTTCAGCTCAGACAATAAAGGGCAAAGAACTGCAAGCATTACCCGCCCTCCAACCACAACCAGAGTGGCGTCAGCAGTTGTTCGAAAGAGACCTTGCAACCATCAAGGCCTACGTGACAAGTTCGCAACAATTACGGGTGAACGCGCACTTCTTGCCATGTACACGACGATCCAAATGGGCGAAATGCGGCACCCCTCTAGACAAGATCACACTACAAAATTTTAATTGGCCAATCATACCATCAGAATATGGGTGAACTATGGATGTAGATGCCATAAGGGCTCTCACCACGTTCGCAAATCAATATATCAACTGTCCTGATCCAACAGTCCGCGCGGCAGCCACTTACGCCCGGGACTTAGAACATTTAATGGGCATTGAAACAAAATGGGATGATTTTTTTTCCTCAATATTTATTGATTCTAATAAGGCGCTAGCTTCCGACAAAGTCGAAGATCAGCTGTCAGTCGCTCGTGTATATTACCGAGCTGCATTCCTTGGAGATCCCTGGACGCGCCGATTCCAAGCATGGGTCGATCAAGAATGGCTGACAAGAGTCCACAAGTCCTTCCACACGCCCAAGGACTCGAAGAAACTGGACCGTCTCAACTTCATGGAAGACGTTACGGGCTACCTGATCCACCAGAGGTGGGCAAAGCGGACTCTATACTAAACCGGCAGAGTGCTGAGGGACCGACACTACTTCAGGCTGTGGGTCCTGTTGGGGGTATTCCCAACAAAGTGTAAATAAATAAAATCGTCCAATCAAATGTGTTGCGAGGGCATGGCATCCTGCGCGTATAAGCCCATGGCCCAATGAGCACGCAAGCCAAAGTGTAAATAAAATAAAATAGACTTGGGCCTTTGTAATTAAAATAAAACTTGAGGCCCAAAGTCAATTTTAAACTTAGAGTTTACTTTTTAGAGTTGGGTCCAATTTTGGACTCACATGAATCTTGTGATTTCTAATGTACTTTTTGTGGACCCTTGGATCAAGTTGGGTCCAAGATGAATGGATAGGAATAATGTGAATATTAGCCAATAGGATTGAGGGGCAAGGGCCTTCCCCATTTTATAAAAAGGCACCATTTGCACACTATTTGCATGCTTAATAGAGAGGAGACTCTACTATTTTGAGAGCTCAAGCATCCTCATTTGCTAATCAATCTTGCTTATGCTAGTGTTGTGTTTGCTTGTTATTTCCATTTCTTCCATGCTTTTTGTTTGTGATTAGTTAAGGTTTCTCCATAAGCAATGACATTGAGCATTTGAGTTAACCTCCATCTCATCTCTCTCTCTTTCTCTCTTCTCTTCTCTCCTCCTCTTCTTGTCTATCCTTTCCCTTCACCCAAAAGCATGATGAATGCTAGTGTAGAGGAGTAGAGTTAAAGGAGGGTAGTGTTAGTGGTGAATAGAGTTAAGGGAGAAAGTAGGAAATTAACTAGAAATAGCATCTATGCATAGTTAGGTACTTATCCAGTGATCTAACCCTTGTTGACAGGCGGGAGGGCTATACTACGCAAGATCTTCGACCCTACAGCCTCACTAATTCGACCAACTATTGGTGTTTCAATCTAGAAGCATTATAGAAACAAAATTGGACTTAATTATGCAAGGCATTCGTTTTACACTTCAAGACAACATGATTCATGGGAGATCTCCCTCTTACAGCTTGACCAAGTATGTATTAAGAGTTGCAAGTATGTTAGAAACGTTATCGAAGGGGTCAAGAAGTTCAAGGGGCAATGTACCCTCGTTAGTGTTTCTGATGATAATGTTATCTCTTGGTTCATGGTCGGATCACCTAAACATATTGGCACCACATAAAACATAGAGTGAATGCACGACTTTCAATGAAACATGTGCCAACATTATACAAGAGACAGATGAGAGTTAGGAGTTAATAAAATGAAAACATTGGATTATTCTGAGTATGAGGTTTTTTCAATTTATGCTATTCTAGTTGGGATGATGAATCTAAATGGTTGTGAATTCTCAGCAATTCTTAACTCAGTAAATTTAGATCATGAACAAGCAGTGAAAGAACAGATCATAAATGAATTTAGGGATGTTTTTCCATTTGAATTACCTCATGGTTTACCACCGTCTAGGTCAGTAGACCACATGATTGAGTTAATTTCAGGAAGTCAACCTGTCTCTAGACAACCTCATAGGTTCTCTCAGAAAGAGGAGACAGAGATTTCAAATCAAATAGAAAACTATCTGAGGATGGGACATATACAACCTAGTAAATCACCATGGGGCGCTCCTGTTCTTCTTAAAGCGAAGAAAGATGGAGGTTTCCAGATGTGTGTGGATTACAAGGGGCTTAATAAAGTGACTATTAAGAATAAATATCCATTACCCAGGATGGATGACCTTGTAGATCACTTGGGTGGAGCACGATTACCAAGATAGATCTCAGAACAGGGTACCATCAAATAAGAATTAAGTCTGAAGATGTCTAAAAGATAGGATTTCGTTCTAGATTTGGTCATTATGAATTCTTAGTGTTGCCATTTGGATTAACGAATGCTCTAGCAACGTTCCAACAAAAGATGAACGATTTATTTCGTCCATATTTGGGAAAGTTTGTGGTAGTATTCTTAGATGACATTCTCGTTTACAGTAAATTCTTGGTGGAACACATAGAACACTTAAAAATCGTCTTGATGAAACTCCGTCGAGAGTTACTCTACGCTAAAGAGTCCAAGTGTGAATTCTTTAAGCAAGAGTTGCTTTATTTCGGTCATAAGATCACAGTAAATGGGATCAAGATTGACGAGGATAAAATCAAGATTGTGATTGAGTGGCCAGTTTCGAGAACTGTGAGGCAAGTAAAGTCTTTTTTAGGTTTTACACTTTTCTTCAAAAGATTTACAGAGGATTATGCTAAGTTAGCAGCACCGCTTAATAATCTGACAAAAGGAATTGTTAATAAAAACAAAAAGAGGAATCAACCTAGTCCGCCTGTTGTTTGGAATGAGGAATTGAATCAATGTTTTGAGAAACTTAAAACAACTTTTCGCAACCATCACAATAAATGCAAGAGAAAGGACAAATAGTTTATCTCAAGATCTTCAAACTTATCTCAAGCCCATGCCT